>PVHX01014189.1:0-51473 GCA_004024805.1 Geosciurus inauris | reverse complement strand
TGTGTAAGTTAAGACTTGGGTGATGTCACTTAGTAAGTAGGTCTAGCTGTATGTTTCAGTAGGTTCCTCAGGATTTTCTTAATAAAGTATAATGTAATTAACAAATAGATAACCAATTTCCTGATTTATATCCCTTCATTTCCTTTTCCTCTGTTTACTACCTAGATCTGTATGGGGTTGAATAAAGTGGTGAAAACAATGATGCACTTGCCTTGTTCTTAATATTTGGGGAAAACAGTGTTGACCGCTAAACAAAGAGTTGTAGGGGGACTGGGATTGTGGCTCAGTGGCAGAGCACTTGCCTTGCATGTGTGAGGCCCTGGGTTCGATTCTCAGCACCACGTATAAATAAATGAATGAAATAAAGGTCCATCAACACCTTAAAAAATATTAAAAAAAAAAAAAAGAGCTGTAGGGTGTTTTATTTACTTTGTAGTGGGATGTGAACCTAGAGTTGCTTTACCACCTAGCTACATCCCCAGCCCATTTTTTATTTTTTATTTTGAGACAGGGTCTCACTAAGTTGCTTAGGGCCTTGCTATGTTACTGAGGCTGGCTTTGAACTTGTGATCCTCCTGAGTCAGCTTCCTGAGTTTCTGGGATTGCAGGCATATGCAGCCACACCCAGCTTGTACGCTTTTCCTTACCTAGTGTGGACAGTTTCTAAGTTGTCAAGGGTTTATTTTGTGTATTATGACTACATAATTTTTCTCCTGTAGCCTGTTGATAATGATGAATTGCTTTGATTGAATTTTCAATGTTGAACCTGCTTTGCATCCCTGAAATAAACTCCACAGATTTTAGTGTGTGTGTGCATGTGTGCTTGCGTGTACATGCACTAATTTAGCATGTGTTTGTGCAACCATTTGTTAGTATTTTGTTGAAAGTTTGTGTGTCTAAAATCGTGTTGTTTGGCCAAACTAGCAGGAGGTGCTCCAGAATGTGACTGGGGAGTTCCCACAAGAGACTCCCCAAGCAAGTCCTGACATTTGGCTGTTTAGGACTCCCAAGAATGGAGCAGAAAGCAGTGGGGTGATCAGTCCAGAGGATTTGTTAGGAGCACTTAACATTCAGAGAGGGCATACCCATTGGAGGCATATTAGATTTGAGTGCTTTCTTAAACCAAAATACTTACACACAAAAGTTTAAAAAACTAGAAATAATTCAAATGAAGTTAACTGTAATATGCTTCATTGTGAGTCACTGAGTGAGAACTTAGTGCCCTAAACTGCTGTAATGCAACAAGATGAATTCATTTTACAGGAAAAAAAGAATTGAGGCCTGTGCAGGCCCCAAACTGGTTTGGGATGCTGTCTGCCTCATGTAACAAAATAGCGGGTTTGTCTTCTGGAAACAGTCATCATGTTCTCTGAGAAATCCTCCTATATGTTGGCTTTGGCATTTGCCGGGGCCTAGGTTGGAGGCCTACTGAGTCTAGGGATTCTTTTGAAGAGGATAGTGTCCTCCAGAAATTATTTATTTTCTTCATAGTTTGATAATTTAAATATGTACAACTAATAGTAGCTATAGTGTTTTATCTGCTTTGAAATTCACATGAATAATGCTATAGGGATTCTTTTTTGTATTTCTGGGGAAAGGTACTGCATTATTTTCAGATATGTTTAAGTGAAGCCAGGCTTGGTGGCACACACCTGTAATCCCAGCACTTAGGGAGGCTGAGACAGGAGAATCGTGAGTTCAAAGCCAGCCTCAGCAAGGGCGAGGTGCTAATCAACTCAGTGAGACCTTGTCTCTGCATAAAACACAGAATAGGGGGGCTGGGGCTGTAGCTCAGCGGTAGAGCGCTTGCCTAGCATGCGTGAGGCCCTGGGTTCGATCCTCAGCACCACATATAAATAATAAACGAATAAAATAAAGATCCATCAACAACTAAAAAAAATATTTAAAAAAAAAAAAAAAAAAAAAAAAAAAAACACAGAATAGGGCTGGGGAGGTGGCTCAGTGGTGGAGTACCCCTGAGTTCAGTCCCCAGTACCCCCCTGCAAAAAAAGGCAGATAGATATGTTTAAGTGAATGTATACCTTTCTAATTATCAGTTTATTTACAATAGGTACATGAAATGGTATTCCTTTAGACTTCCTTAATGGTATCTCATGAAGACATTATTTAGGGTTCATCATATGCAGCCCTTCAAATTGAATCCTGAAATAATTCAAAAACAACAAATATATAGATTGAGTAATAGAGCTTCAGCACTTTCAGGGACTAGGGAGACCCCTTCCATGAAATGATGCAGGGATGGAAGTGCAGAGAGGTCTGGTGACAAGCCCAGATGCAGATGAAAGGGTAGACCCCTTTCTCCTAATTTGTGGGAGTGCTGCCTGTTACACTACTTACAAAAGGCCCATCAAGTTGGCATTGGGGAATGCCAGTATTTTGTGGCTTCATTTCAAAGCACACCTTAAGTTTTAGGGATCATCTATTATTGATCTTGACCCAATACTGCCAAACAAAACAACAAACTAGTTCAGGTACTTAATAGCTAACATATTTGTGCTTAAATGCCTCTTATTTTGTCCTTTGCCTCAGTTCTGTTTCTTGCTACTGTCTTTTTATATTCTCATTTTTCTTTTTGGAATATACATACTCATTTATCTGTCTAAGCCAAAATCTATAGTGTAGATCTTTAGCACACCAGAGCTCAGATTACTAATACCTTTGCCTTGCTCTTGGGCAATATAAAGGATTTTATTGAGGACTGGTATTGACACAGTAATTCTACTCAACAAGGAGTTACTCTTCCTGTTTTATACAGATAATGAGTGATTCTTTATCCTTAAGTACACCCCTCTCATTTCTTCTGTTACTGCAAGCCTTTCAAGTGGGATCACTTCCCCCAGATTTCAATACAGATTTTAGGATTAGGCCACCGAATTTCTCATTTTTGATATCTCATAGTCTTTTTTTTTTTTTGGTGCTGGGGATTGAACCCAGGGCATTCTGCAAGGCAAACACTCTGCCCAGCCCTATCATATAGTCTTCAAGCTTTTTCTTGAAAAATAACTACAGTTGTGTGTAGAAATGTAGGTTGGCACTTATTTTATTGGCAACTTCACGATACCCTACATGTGTCTCTGATCTCATGTACATTGTATGTCAGTGGAGATTATTTATGTTGCTGCACTGTTTAAGAAATAACCAATCTGGGCGCGGTGCTGCAAGCCTGTAATCCCAGCACTTTGGGAGGCTGAGACAGGAGAATCATGAGTTCAAAGCCAGCCTCAGCAACTTGAAGTGCTAAGCAACTCAGTGAGACCGTCTCTAAGTAAAACACAAAATAGGGCTGGGGATGTGGCTTAGTGGTCTAGTGCCCCTGAGTTCAATCCCTAGTACCAGAAAGAAAGAAAGAGCCAAAGCCAGCTAGGTGCAGTGGCACATTCCTGTAATCCCAGCTACACAAGAGCCCAAGGTAGGAGAATTGCAAGTTTGAGACCAGCCACAGCAATGTAGTGAGAACTTGTCTCAAAAAATAAGTAAATAAAAAAGGGATGGGTGGGGGGCTGGGGCTGTAGCTCAGTGGCAGGGTGCTTGTCTAGCACATAAGCACTGGGGGGGCTGAGGCTGTGGCTCAGCGGTTGAGCGCTTGCCTCGCATACGTAAGGCACTGGGTTCGATCCTCAGCACCACATAAAATAAATAAAGATATTGTGTTCATCTACAACAAAACAAAATATTTAAAAAAAAAAAAAAAAAAAGCACTGGGTTTGATTCTGGCACCACATAAAAATGAACAAATAATAAAGGCATGCTGCCCATATACAACTACAAAAATTTTGTTTTAAAAAAAGGAATGGGGTGTAGCTCCATGATAGCACACCCTTGGGTTCAATCTGCAGTGCTGGAAAAAACAACAGTAACAAAAAAAACCTAGTACACATGTGTGGCTTTATGTAACACTTTACCCAGTATCTATGTGGCTAGTTTCCAAGTCAGAGAGTCATTTTATTTAATATTTGTCAATAATGCTTGCAGAGAGGTGTCCCTGGGAGACTTCCTCAGAATATGTGTGGAAATGTGTTAATGCTAATGAGAACAATAATAGTTGTTATTTATTGAGCAATGTGTGAAGAGTAATTTTTACATAAGTTCTATGGATAGTTTAGTAGTATTTCTCATTTCTAATAATTAAAGTGTGTGTTAAGGCTGAGTACTGAATTCCAACCCCAAAATTTCATTTCCTTTCCCCTTCCTTTTTTCTTTCCTTCCTTCCTCCCTCCTCTTCTTTCTTTTTCATGGAGCCTGAACCCAGGGGTACTCTACCACAGAGCTACATTCCCAACCATCCTCTTTTTAAAACATTTTCGAAATAGGGTCATGCTAAATTACCCAAGTTGGCCTTGAACTTGGAGTCATCCTCCTTCAACCTCCTGAGAAGCTGGAACTACAGGTGTGTGCCACCATGTCCAGTTTTCTCTGTGTCCCCTCCAGATGCCACAGGAGAAGAGATGCCTCAGAAGAAGGGTCTCAGGAGTTGGAGGAGAGAAGGGAGAACTTGACTAAGTACTGGTGGGGCCCTTGGTTTAGGTGATGAAAAAGAATTTCAGCACTTACCACTCAGGCTTAGAGGTTTATTTAGGAAAGTAGATTCATGTTCAGGAAGAATTTAGGCCATCTCAAGTGAGAGATGCAGTCTTGCAGTTCCTGGCTTTTAAAGGAACCTTGGTGAGGGGTGTGTGTGCAGGAATGATATCCATCTGATTATCTCAAGATTATCCTTAGGCTAATGTCTTCATTATCTGAGCAGTAGATGGCACTGGAAAGTCCTCTGAATTATAGGTTTCTCATATATCTCCATCTATTCATGTGGGAGTTAGTATAGTACACAGGTAGATTACAAATTTCCCAGAAATTTGGGAGCAACAGACGTGGAAAAGAGACTAGCTTAGGGAGTGACTGGCCTGGAAAAGTACACAGAACTTAAATGTTTTGTTTCCTTGGCCTTCATTTATGTCCCCTTTCTATGTAACTAATATAGATATCAATATATATATTGTGTGTGGTGCTGGGAATTGAACCCAGGGCCTTGTGCATGTTAGGCAAGCACTCTACCAACTGAGCTATATCCCCAGCCCTCTACCTATTATTCCTTCTATCCTACTCTGCAATAGGTAGAAGCTGAACTGTTAGCCTTTCTCCCTTGCTTCTCCTATTGGCCAAGAATAAAGCATCCTTCACTGATCGATCAGTACTCCATCTTGTTATTGGTTCTACAATTTCAAGCAGGAAGAAGAACCAAGTTTTGTGTAAAAACTTAGTGACACATCTACTGGGGTTCTTAGAACCTATCCCCACTGTATAAGGGGAGACTTTTGTGCTTGTCCATTATCAACTGCCTTACTGTTATCCTTGTTATTCTCTTCTCAGTTATCACTGATTGTTGACCTAAAACATCACAGTACACTTCGCAAATTCCCTTGGCGCCCTAATGAGAAAAGCTGCAATCGTAAGGGTTTTTTATTTAGGTGAGATGGTAACCACCTTTGGCAAATTAAAGGCTGTGGATTTATTGGTAGACTATGAGTGCTTATTGAAATAAGGGAAATGGCAAGGAACAGGACTTCTAGGAAGGCAGAATTCCAGGTCAGTCCTGGACCTCAGGGTGGTGAGAACTAATCAGCACTACAGCCACGGAAATTGTGAGCTGAAGTGAGTAGGAAGGCCATGTTTGCACAAAAGCATCCGGCGGTGATGTTTGAGAACAGAAGACAATACACAAGCTGCTAACTGGAGATACTAGAAGAGTAGCAAAATTCCCTTGGGAGGGAATTTCAGAGAAACAGGGGTCTGGGTGGAGAATGAAGGAGACAGAGAATGCAGGAGATGAGAAGAGAGGCCAGGGAAAAGTTACGGAGGCCATGGCAAACAGTTTGATTTCATTCTTGGTGTTAAAGAAAAGAATGGTGAATTCAAGTAGTAAAGGACGGGCATGAGTGGGTTTACTTGTGCAGATCTTCCCGACCGAAGACAGGAAAACTGCTTACAGTGGTGCCAGTGTGGGGGCAGGAAGACTAAGGGAGCTGAACTGGAGAAGGGGATGGAACAGGAGCTGAACTCACAGCCCCATCCCCAAAATTTGAGTTAGATCCTAATGCGTCCAGAAAGCCCGTATTTCCATCCACTTCCCAAGCCTTGGGAGTGTTACGAGTCTGAGTACTACAATTACCTTTTTAAAAAAATTTATGTATTTTGAGATGGGAGTCTCACTCAGTTGCCTAGGCTGTCTTCCAAATCTTGGGCTGAAGCAATTCTCCCGCCTCAGCCTCCCAACTAACGGGTACCAAGGGCCCTCGCCACTTTCAGGAACCACGACTGTGTAAACACCAAATTAAAGGAATGTTTACTAGTGCTATTCCCGAGAGCAAGGCATCGTGTTTTAGTTTTTTTCATAATAAATCTCGGTCGTCGTTTCTCAGCGATGTGAGGCAGCTTGCCCAGAGCCACACAGGCAGCAAGGCCAGGGAAGGGGGCTTCCGTGCCGCCCGACCGCGTAGGTGGAGCTCTGGAGCTATTTCCTCCTCAGGCTTGTCACTGCAGTGCGCTCGGCCGCTGCCCTGGAGAACGCCGCAGGTGCCAGCCCGGGAACCGCGGCACCGAAGCCCTTGCCGCGGTGCTTCCTGGAGCACCGAGAAAGGGAGACACGGGAAGGGGCGTTTCCTGCAGGGACCGGGCTTCCGGCTCCGCAGGGGGAGACTGCTGTTTCTTGAACGTCAGCCACGTGGACTTGGATGTGTTGCGGGGACTGCTTTCCTGGAACACAGCAGGAAAATACAGGCGGATGGACTGGGGTGGCCTGCCTCAGTGTCATCCGGAAGACCATCTCGCTCAACGGCCCCGGCGCTGAGCCTTGAGATCCCGATAGTGGGACACAAGGCGTCACCCCTCTCGTTTGCATCGCACCCGCCAGGATCACTTATTCTCAAGGGCTTCAAGATTTCATGCCTCCTTCGCTCTGGCTGCCAAAGGCAGCGCCCTGGGCCTTGTGAGCTTTTTGCCCCTTCCAAAGCTACATGTGATTGAAGAAGATCCGTGACGTGAACTCTGTTAGTTTCTTGCCAGCTGTTTCCATAGGTAGGTAAAAAGACAACTGGCTCATTTACATAACAGTATGAGACCGCATTCGAGATGAAAATTGATTTTGTTGTATCTTATTTTTGAAGTGATATCCTATAATTTTTGCTATATATCCCATGGTTTCAGTGTCCACAGTTACACACATTTTGCAAGTTTTAAATTCGGCACCTTTTTGAGCAGTGTGATAAAAATCTTGAGCCATCCGCCTGGCAAATTAGAAGCCACTCCCTGGAGTATCAGCTGTGAAAGTGTAAAAGATGTGGGGTCTACAGCCTTTTCTCCTCAAGGAAAAGCTGGGCGCTAGGATCTCCCTCCCATTTGCTAGTGATGTGCCCCTTGTAATCACTGTGGCAAGAGCATGTCTCAACTTTTCCTTTTGGATATGTCGTGTCCCCCTCCCCGCCAGTTTCCTGCTGTTTAGGAGTCTCAAGTCCTTCGAGATTTCTCCTAGAGGGAATTGATTCATGTTTATTCAGTGTGCTCGCGGGTGGTGGGAATATCTGATCAAGTCATCTTGCTGATATCGTTTCACTTAAGAACGCTTAAGGTTTGATTTAAAAAACAACCAAAAATGAAAATAATTTAAAAAAGAGCTTTTATTTGTAAGGGCAAAAAGACCGGGACAGCGAACTTCGCAAGTCATTTTGGCGCTTTATTCAGGAATGGAGCTTCATACAGGAACAGGGGATGCAGGGGCAAGGAGATGCAGCAATAGGACCCAGTTTCCTGGTGGAAAGTGAGCCCGTGAACAAGGAAAGGGACTGGGTTTTATAGGCTATTTTGGCAGGTGGTCTAGCGAGGAATGTGCCAGTTCTCTGGGGCACTCAGGAATTTGGGGCTTGTTTAGCAATTCAATGGGATGCTCAATTTACCATTTCAGTATTGTGAATTGCTCATTCCTCCCTGGATTAGCATCAGAAGGACATTGTTGTTGGGGGAGGTGGGGGCTGTTAGCATAATTAGCATCAGGAAGACATTTTGGGGGGAGGTGAAAGTCACCAAATGCATGGCCATTTTCCCACACCTATTATTATTCATGTCATTTTAAATATGCATCACTCTCACATTTCTTTTTTCTGATATATTTGTTCATTCATTATTTTCCCTAAAGCCTGATGGTGATTTTGTATCTGTGGCATCTTCACAGGTGACTCCTAATCATTCCTTCTGATGAGTTTTTTCTTTCTAAATTTCCTTTTGATTTTAAATCTCTTGAGGTCTTCTCCAAGTCCTCAACATTGTTCCAGGATTTTATTTTGGCTAAAACAAACAGCAAAACACATATTCAAATTGAATTTATGATAAACTTTGAAAAACACACATGGAGAAGCAATTTCATTGTTTAGCTTCCTGAGATTGTTTTGGTTGCTATAAAGAAAAGGGGTTGGTACCAGAGGCATCAAGATGTGCAAAGGCATGGGTGTGGAAGCCATTTGGGGGCTTTTGAGAAACTTAGAGTTCACTGTAGGGAGATGCGGGCCTCAGTACTGTGTTGGTCTAGCTGAGGGACTGGTTAGAGAGGCTTCCTAGAAAAGGTGAATACTGAGTTGGGACTAGCTAACAATACATAAACCCCAGTGGACTCGTTCCAGGAATACCAAGGAGCTGGCATATCCTGAGGGGCAATCAGACAACCCTGAAGTCACTGGTGACTGGACTGTGGCAGAGGAAAAGACCTGGGTCTGGTATGTGTACGTTGATCAACAGCAGGCACTCTGTGTCTATTCATTAGCCCTGCACCAAAGATGTGCTTCCATATTACTGAAATTACACACATGTTAAAGGTGAAAATAGGCCAGGCCTGCTGGTGCCCCTGGTAATCCCAGCTACTTGGGTGAGTTAAGCAGGGGGGTTGCAAGTTCGAGGCAAACCTCAGGATCTTAGTGAGAGAAGAGTTAAATGTAGAGTTAAAATTAGTTACGTGAAAACGCTGATTCTCAAATATGAGGTTGGGCTCCAACCCCAAGGGAACATACAGATTAGGTCCCAGAAGTTGCATTTTTATGTCTGCAGCGACGCAGATGCTGTGAAACCTGGGACCCCAAGTTAGGAACCAAAGAACTAGAAGGGCATTTAATGTTGGTCCCTACGAGGGAGGGAGGTGTATTCGTTTACAACAATTTAAGTACAGTCTCCAAAAGCTGAGCATTGAGGCTGCACACTAGGGCCTCAGAAGCTTGGAAGATGGTAGACTGCATCACCTGCTGGGGGCTTGCGAGGCCTGGCCTCGCCCCATGTGACGACGGAATCCCGAGAACTCCCCTGTAAAGGCAGCGCGGGTCCCCGCGACGCGGTTTCCTCCGCCTTCCGCCGAGAGGTGCTCTGGACGGTGGCCTGCGAGAACCCGAGGGTCGAACTACATTACCCAGAAGTCTGCGCTGGGCGCACGCGGCCACGTCGGGCCAACGGCCGCCGCGGCGTGGGGCGGGGCTTCCGGCGCGGCTCTGTGACGCATCCGCGGCGCCGCCTTGGCGCGCGGGCCGGCCTGTTCCCAGCAGCTCGCGGGGCGCGGCGGAGGCCGGGGTTCGCCGTGGTCCGCCGCGTCCGCCCGCGGGTCGCCGTCCGGGCTGATGGACGCGGCTCAGGTGAATGGAGCGCCCCTCGCGCCCTCGCCGCCCCTGCCACAAGTGCGGCGTCAGACGGGCAGTGGGCCGAGTTCGAAGGGCTCCAGGAACGCAGGTCCCTGGAGGAGGAGACAGGAGGTCTCCGGGCCTGGCCTAGAGGGGCAGCTCAGGGACCTGCGCTTCTCGGGGCGGGGGGGGGGGGGTCCGTGTAGGGGTCAGTGCGCTGAGGCAGGTCCGAGCGGGACTCCTGGCTGCAGTGAGAGTTGGGTGTGGGCAGAAAGACCAGGAGGGGGCGTATGGCCGCGGTGTAGGTGTGTGTTGAGGTGGGTGGACCCACGTGGTGGCGGTGGTGGCACAGGTGTATGTGTTGCGCATGTTTTTCAAGTAGATTAATTAGATTTTCTGAGGGGGCTTTAATATTCTAGGACTCATCACCTTTCCTGTCTACACTGTAGTCTAAGGGCCCTGAATGAGTGTCATTTCTAGCTCAGGATCCTGAATCCAGACCAGATGTTCTGTGGAGAAGATCCCACTACTGGTAGTCAGAGGGAAGACAAATGGAAAGGCATATTAGCCCCAGGAAGTGGCATGTGCAAACGCTTGGACAGAAGATTGAATTGGGAGTGCTGGAGGAACCACAGCTCTGGTATATCTATTGGGAGCAGAGAGCGTGGGTTAGGGGTAAGACGAATATTAGGTTGCAAAACTGGGCCTCTCTCCTGAGTGTGGTTAAGGCTGTGGGAGATTTGGAGCAGGAGAGCGAGATGGTGTGACTAGATTTTAACAGGCTCCTTCTGCCTTTGAGGCTGAGAACTGACTGGGCATGAGGGAGGAGTTTACTGTAATAATATTGACCGTGCCTGAGAGCTGTGGGTAAAGAGGTGAAAGAAGTTCGTGTATTTCTCATCTGATATTTGAAGTAGCGTGGCAGGTTTTGTTTTGTTTTTTTTTTTTTTTTGATGTGAAGAGTTAAGGAAAGAAAGTTAACTGTCATGGATGATCCCAAGGTTTCTTTTGTTGTGCTTTATTTGGTAGAGTCATGAATGTGCTGTCACCTAAAATGGAGAAGTTCTTGGAGTGATATTTGTGTTTATGTCAGACATTCAGCCATGTTTAGTTCAAGGAGTCCCAGAGACTCCCTAGTGAAGTTAACTTGGATATCCAGGTTTTTAGTTCTGGGAAGGGTTTCTGTTGAGGAAATTCCAAAGGCAACAGCCAATATGTAGAGCTATGGGAATGTCTTCAAGTCATGATAGTAGTGCAGTTAGCAAATAAGAAAGATGAAAGTGAGGTTGGAGAGCTGAGTCTGTTGCTTAGGTGCCTAGGTAGCAGTGGCACACATTCACGTTGGCTTGGGAGGAATGCCATGAAGATGGTATGGGCCAGGAATTGTGCTGGGTGTTCCAGATGTGAGCCAGGCAGGTTCTAAGACTGGTATGCATGTTGGAAGGAATGTGAACTGACAGCCTTACAACTTTAGTATTGGTGGCTTCTGGGAGAAGGTTGAACAGAGGTTAGGCTGTGTCTGGCACCCATGGTATGGACAAAGTAATACTGGTTGTCAGTTGAGTGGGGCACTTCATACGTTGTTTAGGCAGCATCTTCACACTTGTCTGGTGTGAAGTGGCTCACACTTGCTCAGGGCTGGAGACAGTGAGGAAAGGGCATAAAGAGGAGCAGGCACTGAGGACACCAAGGCCTGGTGTCTCCTGAGTTGGGAGACTGGCCAGAAGAGGGACCAAGTGCTGTGTGTTATGAGAATGATGAACTGGGGGACTCTGGGGAGAGATCTTGCCTGAGGGCTCAACTGTTCCCATCATGCTAGGGCTGTGTGACCTTCGAGGATGTATTTGTATACTTCTCCTGGGAGGAGTGGGAACTCCTTGAAGAGGCTCAGAAATTCCTGTATCGTGATGTGATGTTGGAGAACCTTGCACTGGTGGCTACACTTGGTAAGTTCCTGTTTTAGCTATGTATTGCTACATGGCAAATCACTCCAAGATTTAGAGGCTTACCACAATGAGAACTATTATCTTAGTTTCAGTGCCTCAGATATCTTGGTCACAGCTTATGTGTGTGTTTTTGGCTCAGAGTCTCTTAATGAAATTTCAGGGAAGTTGTCAGCCTGAGCTGAGGTGTCATCGAAAGGCTTGCCTTGGGAAGAGCCTACTTGCAAGCTTGTCTCCCACCTCCTTTTTGGGGGGGGAGGAGTTACTGAGGATTGAACCCAGGGCCTTGTGCATGCAAGGCAGGCACTGTACCACTGAACTATATCCCTAGTCCGAGTTTGTCCCTTCTTGAACTGAGAGCATAAGTTTCTTGCTGTCTGTTGGCCCAAGACCTCTCTCAGTGTACCCAATATCATGGAGGCCTCTCTGAGCAAGTGAGCAAGAGAAATTGCCTGGGATGGGAAACCCAGTATTGTAACTTCATCTTTTTTTTTTTTTTTTTTGTACCAGGGATTGAACTTGGGAGCACTTGCCTACTGAGCCATATCTCCAGCCCTATTTTGTGTTTTATGTAGAGACAGGGTCTCACTGAGTTGCTTAGCGCCTTGCCATTGCTGAGGCTGGCTTTGAACTCACGATTCTCCTGTCTCAGCCTCCCAAAGTGCTGGAATTACAGGCGTGTGCCACCATGCCTGGCATAACTTCATCTTAAAAGTGACATTCTGTGAGGCGCTAAGCAACTCAGTGAGACCCTGTCTCTACATAAAACACAAAATAGGGCTGGGGATGTGGCTCAGTGGTCGAGCACCCCTGAGTTCAATCCCCAGTACCAAAAAAAAAAAAGAAAGAAAAAAGTGACATTCTGTTTATTTTTTTGTATTCTCTTTTATAAATAAGTCAGTCAGTGCAGCTTATAATGAAGGGAAGAGGCTTACATGAGGGTCAGAGTACCAGTGAGTAGGAGTCAGTAGGAATCACCTTTGAGAATCCCATCCATAAACGCTTATAGTTATCCCAGTGTCCTTGAATTGATTCTCCCGCAGGTATAGGTCCTGTGTGTTGTCACAATTTTCCACACTCAGTGAGTTTTCCACACACACCTGCCACCTTTTTTTTTTTTGTATTAGTAGCTATCAAACCCAGTGCCTTGTACTTCTGCTAGCGAAGTGATTTAATAGTGAGCTACACTCCTAGCCCACCCTCCTTTCTTGAGTTACCAGAGTGGATGCTATAGATTTCCTGAGCAGTCCCCACACCACTTTACATAGCCTTGAAGAGAGGTTTGGGGATTCAGGGGTCTTTTTCTTCCAAGGATTTGACATACCTTGAACACTCACTGTCTCTGTTGCCACTCACTCCCTGTTGCTCTCCACTCTCTACAAGAACGATGAGAAGACCATCATTCTGATAGTCAGAGATCCTAAATGTGTGCTAATCCACAGCAACCCAGAAAGTTTTTGGAAGGCCGTGGGCAGTTGTCGGTGGATGTTGGGGTATGACCACTAGAGTAAGGAAGTACTGTTGCATCTAGGAATTGGGAGAGCACTCCTGTTCCATATTTGGTACTGATCTTTCTTGTCCCTGCAAACATTTTAGGGATGGCCATTCTATTCGAAAAGACGTTACAGACTTTTGGAGAAATTTCAACTCAAACCTCAAGTAGGAAAGGTAGTATTGAGATAGGAAGTAAAATGGAATCGTTTTAGCCCTCCCATTTGTAGGAAGGTGGTAAGCACAAGGCAGTTCAAGCTGCCAAGTGGACATAATGAGATTTGAGAAACCACAGAAGACAGAATGGGTTGGAGTTTTAGGACCTGCCCATAGTCCCTTCAGTAACCCTGTCTGGCCAGTGAAAAGGCCAGGTGGATTTGGAGAATGACTGTCGATTTTAGCTAAATAAGGTGATACCTCCTGTCCATGCTGCATTGCCTAATGCTCAGGTGCTGGAAATCTTACATACTCCTCTAGCTCTTGCATGCTCTCCTGGCCCTAGCTAATGTGTTTTTCAGGATTCCCTTAAAAACTGACTCCCAAACCACTACACCTTAACTTGAGAGGAAAGAAATGGACATTCCAGGTACTGCCTTAGGGTTTCTGCACAGTACTACTGTCTGTCATGGCATGACAGCTCAGGACCTCAATTTCTTCTCATTTTTTACTGCTTTTGTCAGGTTCCATTATACAGATGATACCTATCTGGTAAAGATTATACTCACTTTATAATCTTTGGAACATAGATTATACAGTGGAATGACTGTGTGCTCATCTGTGCATGAGGGAATGAGTTGTCAACTCCAACAAGATTTTGGGCCCCAAACCATCTAAGAAGTTCCTAAGGATGGGTCTGGTTGTCCCATACCTGTTTGATTCCAGGCACAGTGTGAGATAAAGTGCATACCTTCCCCGTCCTTGTATGGTAAGGGTGTACAGTAAGGGTGTGGGGCTTCTGGGTTATTGGTGAGCTTTCATTTTTCATCTGGCTCAAGCCTATTCTGACTATAGTGGCTGATTAAGAAAGGAGCTACATAGAGCTAGAATATTCCCCAGCAGGAAGCATTTGAAAAAGCAGAGGCTTGATAACCCCAGATGCAGGTGCTGGACACCTATCAGATGTGTGAATGCAGTTAGATGTCACCTATAAAGCATATGGCATGAATTGGGTTTTCTAGGAAAAAATAACAGTAAAAAGTTAATTATCTGTAAAATTGCCTTACCATCCCAGATGCTACTTTAGTAATCATATTTCATAAATGCAAGAAGAGCTTGCCCCATACCTGGAAATGCTTGCTTTATGGATGAGTCTAGCTGGGGAGCCCAAGTGTCTGGACTGCCACTACGGCATAACCCACCCCTGATACCATCTGGCTTGAGAAGGGAATAGATTAGAACAGCTATTGGGCAGAGCTACTGGCTAATAATAACTAGTAAGCTACCCTTGGTAGGTTGTACCAACAATTGGGCAGTGTGCCCACAGCTTAAGTTGTGGATGGCATAATGGCAAGCAAAACATGGGCCTAAATTGGGAAAGCCTCTGGGGAGCCACAATGTGGCAACAAATGTTGGAATGGCTACATGAACCAAGGGCACAGGTAACTACATCATGTACCCACTCAAGACCTCTGCACCTGTGAGTATGGGGGCAGATCCTGTGACTACAGTGCAGGCCCTGGCCATAACCCAGGCAGTAGTTTTGACCCTATAGATACATAAAGGATAGGTATAAAAATGCTAAAATAGGGTGGAACATAGGGATTTAGGATTGCCCCTAAAATATAGGGACTTGGTGATGGTTGCCACTCAGTGTCAAGTGTGTTCATGCCTCTGGCTTGTTTCCCTCACATATGGGGACAGATCCAGCAAGCTGTCCAACCCTGTAGTATTGACAGATCGATTACACTATCCCTTTGCCAAACACAAAGGACCATAAATGTTTTAACTAGTGTAAATATAGCTGTTGGCCTTTTATGCAAGCCTTTCCTGATATAAGAACTAACCAAACTGCCATTACCAATGGCCATGAGAAGTGTGTGGGCAGCTTGTTAAAACAATAGATATAGGCCCTATTAGGCACAACCACCTTGACCAACCAGACTGAAGTCCTTGGAGAAGCACTGTTAAGTTTGAATACCTCCACAGTTTGTATGCTTGCCCTTTATGAGCACCTCCGGACTCTGGATCCTTCCTTAGCACTATCCACATCCACACTGTACATACAGATACTATGCAGCTGTTAACAAACATCACTGCTGCTTTGCATCCTGCAAGCATTAAATCCAGGTGGGAGGGGAACAATTCTATGGAGGCCTCTTCCTCCAAGATGGACTGGCTATTTTTTGCCACAATTTGAGGAGTCTAGTGCCTGACCAATGTGTTTCCTGTTGATCCTGTTGAACTCTGGACCTTATGTCCTAAGTGGGCTAAAAGGAATATTGGGGTACTACATTTGCCTCCAGGTCTGGCATGACACCTTGCCATTTTCTTAGGAATCACTCATGGGCCCTGTCTTGTTGATGAGCATCTGTAGTATATTCCAACACAACAGCATCCATGCTGATGCTGATGTTGCCATGTTGTCTGACAGCTGATGCACTAGTGTCTTTGGAAGATGTAGATTTACCTTTACAAGCTCCATCTAAACGCTTCTTTTTTTGTCCATAGTTTCAGTATTCTGCTGTTTATCCTCTTTCCCTTGGAAACTCTGCTATTATCAAGCCCAAATTAGTGTCTCTTGGTTCCTGTCCCTTGTATAGGTAATATATGAGGCTGATATATGTTACCTTCTGTAGATGATATATGTTGCAGAGGACAGAGGCATGTGAGACTATAAGATTCAATTCTGATGGGTTGAAAGGGATTCATCTCAACTAGACTGAAATCATCTTGCATCATAACTACCATGATCACCTGAGTAGCCCTGGTCTGATTTTCCCCATGTGGTTTTCTAGTATGCTGTAAACAAAACCATTAGAGTGGTATATGGAGCTCTATAACTGGAACCTGTTGCTGTTACAGCAGGAATGTGGCTGATGTCCTTGATGTTAGCTTGAGATAAACCAGGTACATTCTAGATGGAGTCCCTTCTGCCCTGACAAGTGTATTAGCTGTCTCTCTCTGACTGTATCTCAAGAATTCACTTCTCTGGACTGACACCCTTGACCATGATTCTGTCACCAATCTGCAATTGCAATCTGCAGTTCTAAACTGCCTGCCACTTCAGAGTCATAGCACCTTGTGGCCAGTCTCATATGGTGGGACCAGTTTTTTTTTTTTCCTGGAATTCTGTTACCACAATTAGAGGTACTAAGTTGTCACAGGACTGTTGGCAAGTTCCCCTTGGACTTCAGGATTGGTTTGTTTTACATTTTGCTTACCTCTCTGTAGGGTGGGCTGATCTGGGCCAGTCACTTTTTCTTTGTCTCCTTACAACTCTCCTTTTCCAGATCCCATGTCATGCCCAAATGCATGAGGACAGAAGGCCGTAGGTGTCAGGTTGGGCCAGAGAACTGGTGAAGACCTGCCCCCACTCCACCAGAAAAAAGGAGGGGAGCTGGGGAAGAGTCATGTTTGGGTTGGATTCAGATCCACCTTGGACTCTTACATTCTGGTCCCTGTTGAGCCTGTTTTGTTGCCAAGTCCCAGAGTGCTACCTCATTCCTATGCTCCCCATTCTTGGCACTTTGTCCACTTGTCATTTCTTTTCTGTCAACCATCTCTTGGCTGTTTCTCCTTTGTGGCCTCCACGTGTCACTCGCTCTCCTTTGCTTCCTGTGAAATGCTCTGTGACACTGGTATGTCTTGACATGTCATAATTTGTGCACATTGAATAGTCCTTGAGAACCAACTAATATTGGAGTCAAATTTTTCTTGTCCCAGACAAACCCTTCTGTGCAGAGCTTACTTGACACGAGCAGCCAGGTCCCCGCTGAAACCCTTTTGCAGAGGAGTGAATTAGATACCTTCCTCCGACTCCCTATTCCATATGCCATCATTAGGTCTTTGCCCATCATTAAGACTCCTCTATTCTGTGACCTGTAAAGTCAAGTGGCCCTTCCTCCAATAAGCCAGTTAACTGTTTCTATTGCATTCCACCAAAGCCAACATGGTCCTCACCAGTATTTCTTTGCTTTCAGGTTGTTGGTGTGAGGCAGATAATGAGAAGGCACTTTCTGAGCAGAGCATTTCAATAGAAAGACAGTTGGAGATAAGACCTCCTGAGTCAGATGTCTTCATCCGGAAAGCCCACCCATGTGATATGTGTGTTCCACTCTTGAAAGATATTTTGCACCTGGATGAACATGAAGGATCATGTCCTGTGGAGAAACTGCATACGTGTGGGCCATATGGGAGAGGATTCTTGTTTAGTGCAAAATTTTACCAGCACCAGAAGCCACGGTGTAGAGAAAACTCCTTCAAAGGAGATGATGGAGGGACCTCATTTATGAAGACCTGTGCAGTCTACACATCATGCAGGGAAGAAGGGATAAACTTGCCAGACAGCGTTGGCTTCTTCCAGCAGCAGCCCAAGCACAGTGGATTGTGTCTATACAAAAGGACTGAGTACGTGAAGCCTTTCTCTCAGAGCTCCAGTCTCAGGAAGCACCAAGGAGACCATGATGGACAGATGGTTTACAATTGGGGAGACAATCAAAAAACCTTCCTGAACACCTTCACCTTTTTTGACAAACAGATAACTCATACTGAGGTGAGACCCTTGAGGTGCCTGCCATGTACAAATATATTCAAGAAGTCAGTTCTTTTTAATCACAGAAAAATTTACAGTGGAGAAACATCGCATGTGTGTAAGGAGTGTGGAAAGGCCTTTGTTCACGTGTCCCACCTAAAAATACACCAGAAATTTCACACTGGAAAACAGCATTACACATGCAATGAATGTGGGAAAACCTTTAGCCGCAAAGATACACTTGTTCAGCACCAGAGAGTCCACACTGGAGAAAGACCTTTTAAGTGCAGTGAATGTGGGAAAGCCTTCAGTCGTAAAGACACACTTGTTCAGCACCAGAGATTTCATACTGGAGAAAGGCCTTACGAGTGTAGTGAATGTGGGAAATTCTTTAGTCAAAGCTCTCACCTTATTGAACACTGGAGAATTCATACTGGGGCAAGGCCATATGAATGCACTGAATGTGGGAAATTCTTTAGCCACAAATCCAGCCTCATTAAACATCAGAGAGTCCACACAGGAGCAAGGTCTTATTTATGCAGTAAGTGTGGGAAAGCCTTTAGCTGCAAAGATACACTTATTCAGCACCAGATAGTTCACACTGGAGCAAGGCCTTATGAGTGTAGTCAATGTGGGAAGGCCTTCAGCCGTAAAGACACACTTGTGAAGCATCAGAAAATCCATACTGGTGAAAGACCTTATGAGTGTGGAGAATGTGGGAAACTCTTTAGACATAGCTCCAATCTTATTGTACACCAGAGAGTTCATACTGGAGCAAAGCCTTATGAGTGTGGCGAATGTGGGAAATGCTTTAGCCACAATTCCAGCCTCATTCTACACCAGAGAGTTCATAGTGGAGCAAGGCCTTATGTGTGTAGTGAATGTGGAAAGGCCTACATTAGTAGCTCTCACCTTGTTCAACACAAGAAAGTTCACACTGGAGCAAGACCTTATGAGTGCAGTGAATGTGGGAAATTTTTTAGCCGCAACTCTAGCCTCATTCTTCACCAGAGGGTTCACACTGGAGAAAAACCTTATGTCTGCAGTGAATGTGGGAAAGCCTATAGCAGAAGCTCCCATCTTGTGAGACACCAGAAAGTTCACATTGGGGAAAGGCCTTGTGTGCAGCAGTTTTGGTGACTGTTTAGCTGTATTTCTTAAATTTGTTTAGCAGCAAAAAATGTTGCACTAGAGAAAGGTCTTATAAATGCAGAAAATTTGCTATTTCCTTTTTCAAGTAATAGTGTTCACATCAGATAAAATCTCTATGAGTACCTTTTGTGAGAGAATCATCATCCTGTATGTGAACCTTGTACATTCTTCCATCTACTGTGGGGAGATTTCCAGCAGGCACACATGTGTGATGTTTTCCTGAGGCATATTGCAGTTTCTAAACTCTTCATGACTCCAGAGTTAACATCACTGCCAGTACCTGTGGCAGAAACCATCTTATTTCTTCCAAGTCTGGGTAAATCCCATCATTCTGCTCAACGCAGTTTCCTCTTTCTATCCTATTCCCTACAGGAAATCATGAGTATTCTGGACCATTGAGGGTCATCATTTCTTCCGTCATCATTAAGTTCTGAGCTAAGGTCTGCTGAGGATTTTGAGACAAATTTTCCCTTGATCAACAGTGTTGACTGTAAACATAATAGCCATGACTCTTTTTTCCTACTGCCAAGTCAAAATGCTGCAACTACCTGTTCCATTCTGCTGTTTTACACAGTCAAAAGGCACTTTATGTCATTCTTTACTTTTTGCTCTGTTTACTTTGTGGAGTGAATTGAGAAAAAAACATTGGTTTCTGTCAACATAAAGGGAGGAACACTTTTTGTGGGCACAATCTATATTTGCCGCACAGGGGACCACAGGAATGCAGAGAACAGATCTCAGTCGAGTTTACTTAATGTGTCCTATTGCCATTGGCCTGGTAGGAAAGACTGAAGAGTTTTATGTGCCTGGTTCTTTGCTATGAATGCAAGGATTTCTTGTAATCCCAGTGTTCATTCTGAGGAAGGCATAATTTGTATGAACATCTCTCTTGTTCCTAAAAGTAACATGAGTCAGGTTCCCCGAATGTCACATCCCCCAGCACTGTTGAGAGATTACCATCTCTTGGACCTGTACAGGGCCTAGTATCTGATATCCAGCATCTCATAGGCAAGTACCATTGACTGTTCAGTCCGACGGGGTAAGGCAGGAATGATAATTGGTACAGAAACACTGAAAATATTGGAGTGGGTGTGACTGGCAGTCAAAAGATTTGTACATTCAGGTGGTTGCCCACAAATACTCATGAGTATGGTTGTGTGGGATGAGGATGTATGGAAACTTTGAGTCTTTAGATATTGATACTTCCTGTGGCCAAGGCTACCATCAGAGTAAATAGGCTTATGGGTTTCTGTACCCCCGCCCTCAAGCTATTGGCTTTATGGCCATCACTGCACAGGTGGGGACCCCAGAACTGATAGGAGGGGTAGGGTTTCTCTGATCCCACCAGCACTCTAAGTGACTGACATGGGCATGAACATTGTTTTCAGTTTTTGCTAATATTGAGTAATTTGGGAATTGAGTATGGGACCACCAAAATAATTGGCAGATCTGATTTTCCATTAAGAATGATTGATAGAGATTTCTGTGAAAGAATATATTGTTCTTAATGGCTTTATCAAGTTACAATTAACATGCAATACACTGCAAATATGTACAGTATAAAATGTGTGCTATTACAGCATACATACACGGGAAGCAATCATAAGTTACTGTATCCAACACACAAAAATATTCTTTTTTCTCTATAATCCTACCAGTTCTTCCTAATTCTTCCATATTCATAAAAGCAAGCATTTTGTAGGATTTCGTAAATTAGATGGTAATTTATTTTAAGAGTAGGGGCTTGGTTTTTTTCACTATAACTACTTTGAGATGAACTCATCTTGTTGCAGGCATCACTGGTGTGTGTTGCTGAGCAGTATTGCATTGTGTGTCACATTTTCAAAATCCATTGTGGTGTTAATGGATGTTTGGGTGGTTTCCAGTTTGGGGGTGTTACAAATAAAGCTACTATGTAGATCTGTATTCAAGTTATGAGGTAATACACCATTGTATACATGGGTCACAGTTTGTTTATCCATTCACCTATTGAAAGACATAAGTTGCTTTCAAGACTTGACAATTATGAATAAATCTGCTACAAACCTTTATGAGTAGTTTATGTGTGGACATAAGGTTTCAACTCATTTAGGTACGTGCCAAGGAGCATAATTTGTTGGATTACCTATTGAGTATATTTAATTTGTAAACTGCCATCTTGAATTTTAGCCATTCAAATAGGTGTGTAGTGTTATGTCATTGCTTAGTTTTTAAACATGTCTCTGGCAGAGAAGTTTTTAGTGAAGTCCAACTTACCTGATTCATGGATTTTTTTTTTGTTTGCATTAGTCAGCTTTGTGTCACTGTAACAAAATGTGTGACACAGGGTACTTATGAAATAAAGGGAAGTCTGGAAATTCATGTCCAAGATTGAACATTCATGTTGGTTTGAGTCTCTGGCAAGGGTGGAAACTCATGTTAGGGAGTGCATTTGGAGTAAATGCTCACATCTAGAGCCAGAATAGGGCTGTGATAAAGAATAGCCTTACACTGTTAGGTTCCCAGGCCCGGTATTGTAAGAACAAAGGAATTAAGGAGTGATGTAGGAGAGGTGGCTCAACAGTAACAGGTGTATGTGAGATAAACCTGCAGCAGAGGGTCTCAGTGTATCCTGGAGCTTGTCTTCCACGTGTAGCTTAGGGAAGTTACAGGGGAGTGAGGGATGGGAAAACTTTGCAGTATGGCCATTGTTACGGAGTTGTTAGGGAAGGGTCCTTATGGTTGTCACCATCATTCTTTGTGGTTGTCACTGTTCGAACAGGGTGTTTCTCAAGATTTCATAACCAGATGACAATTCTTGCTGTAAAGTATCGTTGGGGGTTTAGGTCAGGCTGGCTGATGTTCCGGTTCAGAGTGACCATGGGGTGATAGTTCTAGGATGGATATCTTCCAAAATGGCATTGCTTTAAGTCGTTTTCCCTAATAGGTATCAGTTCAAGGCTGCTGACTAAATTGAGACTCCCACATTAATTCAAACAGGGGAATTTTTTTTAAAAAAAAGTAATTGAATACTTAAGAAAATGTACTTTTTACAATACCACCTGTAACCAAGTTGTTAGATGGTATTCTATTCACTAACCTGGGAAAAACCCTAGAAATAAAATGGTATGGTCATAGATGTGATCAATACTTAAATGTTTTAAGCTGTTTGGGGGGCATTGTTTAGTTTGCTGAAATATTCTGCAGAAAATACAAAGTCCTATATTCTGCCTGTCCACTACTGCCTAACCCACCATTTTTTCTTCTTTTAGTATCTGGTGTTAGTGTTTTAATTTGGGATTTTTCAGACTGAAAGCACTCCTTCAATAATCAGGATACACAAGATACAAAGTTTCTGTTACTTAGAAATACTGAAGTAGAAGGGCATGCTCAGCAACTACACATATGGAGTCGGGGAGCCCATGAAAGGAGGTGGTGTATGTAGAGAGGAGACAAGAAAATAAAGTAATGGGGACTATGATTTTTGTGTGAAGTACAAGGACTAATTAGGCAAGGGACATCCCCATTGGGCAGGAAGGGAATATGCATGTTAGGGTTTATGGTTTTGAAACTGGAGTTTCTTTACTTTTACTGGTAGGTGGGGTCTGCATAAGCTGTAGGCAGGGGATGCCTGCCAGCATCAGCTCTGAGGGTCACATCTGGTAAAGCCCAGTTCTTTACTGCCATTGAGTGGTGTGTTGTAGCTCTTTTATATTTTTTTATTTTTTATTTGTAGATGGACACGTCTTTATTTTGTTTATTTATTTTTATGTGGTGGTGAGGATGGAACCCAGTGCCTTACACCCCAGCCCAACTATGCTCCTCTGTGTTGCAGCAACCGCAGAAACTCACTGCCAATTTCTTCTTTCTGGGTTCTTGTGAATTTAAAGAATGAAATCCACAGATAAGGAAGAATGAGTGTAAAATAGGATTTATTCATGTGAGAAGAAAAGAGAGCACTCAGAGGGTGAGAGAGGACCTGATATGGTTGCCACTTGTGCTAGTCTAGAGGTTTATACAGAACTTGGGTCAGTGGCTGTTGGTCCAAATTGATGCTAGTCAGGGATTGAAAAAGGACTGGTCAGTCCTCCAGTCTCCATTCAGGTCTACCCAACTTCTGTTTCCCTGCTGCTCATGGGGGAAACCCGAGTTTGAGGTCTGTGATGTGGCGCTGTGTGGAGCAGGCGTCTGCACTGGGCCTAGGTTGGCCCATAGTGGTCTGATGGGCTGGTGCACCCCGGCTTGACTGGGCCTTGGCTCACATGCCTCAGGCCTGGGGCAGTGTGGCAGGCTTCCCGGGCAGCCAGAGTGCATGCTGCCGCTGCCCTCTACCCTACCCTGGCCACTGTTTCTCAACAATGGCTGTGGCCGCTCTGACCAGGAGCCAGGTCACTGGGTTATGGGTTTTGGGCACACAAGAAAGTAACCTGCAAGAAAGAGAAAAAACTGTTAGTTTGGCCCTGTGATTAATAAATATCAAGTAGACAAATGCTGAATCTAAGAAAACAGAACAGTTGTGTATACAGAGGAGCTGGAAACCCTATTCCCAATGTGTTCCATGTGTCTATTATTGTGCCTGAAACATTACATGCTACATTTGATAAAGCAATAAATACTCATAACTGCCCTGTTTCTCTATTAACTTTTTTAACCTGTGACAAGTCTTTCAATTTATTATCTACTTCTTCCACCAAGCAGTTTAATAAAGTTTTGAAGAATGGAAAAAGAGCCAGGCATGGTGGTGCATGCCTGTAATCCCAATGACCTTGGAAGCTGAGGCATTGTAAGTTCCAGGCTAGCCTCAGCAACCTAGCAAGACCCTATCTCAAAAGAACTGGGGACACAGCTAGGTGGTAAAGTGGCCCAGAGTTCAATCCTCAGTGTGGGGGGAGGAGAAGGGGAAGAGGAGAAGAAGAGAAGGAAAGAAAGGTATCACAGATGAGCACAGTGGTGCATGCCTGTAATCCCAGCACTTTGGGAGGCTGAAACAGGAGAATAGCGAATTCAAAGCCAGCCTCAGCAATGGCGAGGCACTAAGCAACTCAGTGAGACCCTGTCTCTACATAAAACACAAAATAGGGCTGGGGATGTGGCTCAGTAGTCGAGTGCCCCTGAGTTCAATCACTGGTATCAAAAAAAAAAAAAAAGTCTATGACAAATAGAGGCTCTAACGAGCTATTCATAAATACTTTAGGTACAATTATACTGAAATTCAAGTTCGTCCGAAATCTTCAAAAAAAAGTTCCTGCTAATCCTCAAATGGTGCTTGTTACAGTTTAACATTTCTGTTAAATGCCTGCATTGAATTACTCCTCCATCCCAGCAGCTGCTCCTCACCATTCATCCTTAAGGACTTTAACCGGCTGTCCTCTTCAACTTCTACTTTCTTGACCATTCGCAACAATTCTTTTTGTAGTGATTTGTCTGCCATTTACTATTTGGTAGAAGTTGATAAAGATTTGAAGTCACCCATCCTACAGCCGCCAAATGATATAGAAGAGAATGAACTAAAGCCACCGGGATCTAGTGACCGCAGTGAAGTGAATCTACCTCCGAGTGATGGAGATCCTAGGAGCAGAGAAAAACGAGCCCGCACCTCGGTTTCTGCTTCCTCGGGGACCCCTTTGGTTCTCAAAAGAGTAAGTTGAACCGAAAATGGGTCCCTTGCACCAAAAAATTCCCTGAAGACATCCTCTGGTTTCTGGAATGTGAAGCCAAACTCAAACGGACTGTCAAACTGACCACCACAAGCCTCCTTTGCCATGCTTGTCACAGATGTCCTGTTTCTTAGGCTTTCTTTATGTCCTCGGGTGAGGCATTTCTCTGCACACCCAGAACTTCATAGTAACTCACCATGTTTTAACAGATTGTCGGGACAAGTCTGATGGGCGGACGGGACTGGGCAGATGGCCGGGGCTCGCAGTCCGGCAAGGTTGCTCTGGCGGCATTGGCGGCAATGGCTCCTCGCGCTTTCCTTCTCTCCTTTCTCCAACAACCTAGAACTGATTTTGAATAACTACACAATCATTAAAAATGGCTCTTGGTAACTTCCATTTCACAAGGGTTTTCCAGATTTCAACTCTGTGCAGTTAGGGTTCAATCACAAATTAAATGATAAGTCACTTTCCAGCAAGATGAGATCATGGGATCTCACACCTTTCTCAGGGATAAAATTCATGCTTTGCACATATGCTTCCACCACAAAAACAGCACACATTGTTTGGGCAGGAAATAGCATGTGATCAGTTGCTCCCACTATCATTTTGAGATTATTAAAGTAACTGGAAAATACTTTAGATATGAAATAACTAAACACTATTTGAATAAAACTGTTGTTCCCTAGGTAGGAAAACAATCACTGACTGTACAGCTAGGAAAGATGTTTTCTCTTGGAATCAAATGCACTTTTGCCCTTTCAGTTCATTTTTCCCTATCATCCCTTCTCCACATTCCCGTCGCTAGTCTTTCTTCTCCTGGGCCAAACGCATTACAGATTATTGTTACTGTTATTATTTTATATTAGTGTTGGGGACTGATTCCACAGTCCTGCACGTGCTAAGCACATTCATCACTATATATACACTTCTTCCCCTTTGAAAACTATGAAATAACTCCAAAGCTTATCTCTGCATGTATTTGAACAGCAACAAGACAGCCAAAAACTTTAGGGGACGTGGAACCCCTTTATGGCATCGTGTATCCCTTCAGAGAAGTAGTCTTTCAGGATCTTCTGCTTCAGAGTCTGAAATTTCTGAGAGTATCCTAACTACACTCCAAGACGACTGGATATGTCGCCTTTACGGGAAAGCTTTCTATCTTCGGAGCACTGGAACACCACCTACCAGAGTCCCACCGGTGCCTCTCTCTGGCCTTCAGCAAACACGGAGTGACCAAATCACTGGGAGAAGTCAGGCATTGGTGTGGAAACTCCATTACCCAGAAGTCCCCCTGGCGGCCACGGCGACTGACGCAATGAAAGCTCTCGCAGGGTCGTTGGCATGCGCGCGCACCACGCGGGGCGGGACTTCCGGCGTCTTCCCGGCGGTCGCCATTTTGGTTGCTATATGGATTCTTAATCCGTTCAGGCCTATGGAGTACTCGGTTGTCACCTTGGTGACAGAGCGGGGAAGCGCGAGAAGAGGTTTGGTACCCACTACGCAGAGTCGGGGATGAGGCCGAGCTGATCCAGCTGGCGACGACGGTACCTTGTCCTACCCCGGCGCGCCGGGCGCTCCCGCTCTGCCGCTGGGCTGGCGGAGGCCGCGCGCTCGCGCTCCACCCGGTGGGCGGTGCGTCCCCGGCCTCCCGCCGCCGAGCGCCGCAGGCCGGACCGAGGGGCGCCTGCTGGGCTCTCGGCAGCCAGGCCGTGTCCAGAGCCGAGCTGCGTCCGTGCGGCCGGGTTTCCGCCACGTGACGAGGTGTGGAAACGCCCCCGTCGCCGCCTGGCTCGCGGGAAGGCCGTGGGTGCGGCGGGGTCTGCGGAGCGGCAGCCTGCGGGCGAGCGCTGGCAGCGGGTGCGTGCGGGGCGGGATGGAGGGGCGTGTCCAGAGTTAGCCGTGTACAGGGAAGTAAGATGGGGAATCGAGGCGGAGAGACCGGTGAGGTCACTGCAGTGGACCCCAGGAATGTGATGGTAGGTGCTGGACTAGAATGGGGGCGGTCTAGGACAGTGTGAGAGACTGGACGGATCTGAAAGCGGAGCCTGAAGGATTTCCTGCCCGCCTCAAATACGCCTGTGAGAATAGGCGGTGAGGACTATCCCAAGTGTGCCACTCCCCAGCGTCTGAAATAACGGTGTAGGGAAGTCAGCAAGGGGAACAGGTTTCAGGGAGAGGGTCACGGATTATTCTGGCCGTCGTTCTTCCCATGTGTCTCAAGATAGCAGATTGGTAGGTGGACATGAAGGTCTAGAGTGTGAGGAAGAGGGCTGGGCCGGAAATATCCAAGGGATGGAGAATGCGGGAAGGCTCAACTGGGTAGGGAAGCCTTAAAGTTTAAGACAGTGGGGCTCTGTGGTGTTGGCTGAGACGTGAAGCAGACCATGCCCCGGCTGTTCAGAAAGATGCGAACCTGGCCTAGGAGGGATTCTGGACCATATGTGCAAACAAGGGAGATCTGGCTGGGCACGTGGTGCATGCCCATGATCCCAGCAACCTGACGGGGTGGGGCAAGAGGATTCAAGTTTGAGGCCAGCCTTGGCAACTTGGTGAGACCCTGTCTTGAACTATAAGAGGGGCTGGGGATGTAGCTCAGTGGTAAAGCACCCCTGGTTTTAATCCCCAGTACTGGAGGCAAAAAAAAAAAAAGCCTGAGCAGGGTCAGGAGGATGGAGAACAAGATTAGATTGTTTAGATTCTCCGCCCGTAGGCTTGGCTGACCTTTAGGGTCACTGTAGAACAAGAGAAAGATCATTTAGGTCAGAGTAACAGATAGACTCCAGACAAGGGCCCTGCTCCTTTCCTTCTTCCACATTTTAAGGCAAGAGGGGATGATTTGCTGTTGTAGTCAAGAGACCCAAACAAATTCCCTTCCCTGTTGCGTAGCAGGCCTGGTTGCAGAAAGTACAAGTAGCTGATCTGCCTGTTCAGCCTCTCCCTACCGCTCATTAACCTAAGAATGTATGAAATACTTCTTACTGATTTAAATACTAATTAACCAGTACCTAAATATGTACTTGTAGGTAGGCAATTAGAAGTGAAATCATTTGGTTGGGTGCTATGGCCCATGCCTCTAATACCAGTGGGTTGGGAGGCTGAGGCAGGAGGATTTCAAGTTCAAAGCCAGCCTAAGCAACTTAGTGAGACCCTGTCTCAAAAAAATGTTACTCAATAAGTGCAATTTTTGCAAACACTTATGATTAGTTTGACCTAATTTATCTCTATTTTCTTATTATGGTATCATTATTTCTTATTATGGTATCTTACTTTTTGGTATCCTCTATAATACCAAAATAAAAAAGCAAAGTATACACCCAATTTCAAAGCCATACTACTTCATTTGTACTGAAAACTTATAAAACTATTACTCCTGTGGATAGCAATAGCTGATATGTAGTATGCGTACATACCTGTATGAACCCTGTGAGTAGGAACCATTCTTATCATCTATTTACAGGTGAAGCCCAAGAAAGTTTAGTTCTTTCCCAGAGTCACAGATCTGCTAAGCCCCTCTGAGCACTGAGGTCTGAGAAGCTGAGTTCATAAAATCAGCTTGAGGTCAGTTTGCCCCAAGGCCCGGGGCAGAGGTGGTGGTCCAGCTCAACATGTAGGATTATACTGATTGTCATTACTCATGACCTCCCTCTTCCCTCAGGGTCCCCTGGCAATGGCAGAAACAAACCCTGAACAGGTGAGTAGAAGGTTCCTTTCTTTCATCCACCCTGTTACTTCCCAGACGTCTTTGGTACCCCAGTATAAGAAAAGGTGGTATCCTGAGACTATTTTCCTGCTCTTTTCCCCTTTTTCATGTCTGGAGACTATGTGGTTCCACCAGGCCCAATATCCTGTATTTGGTCCTGGGTTATATGGAGTAGTTCCTGTTTTTGACAGCTGATGGGGTGAGTTATAAGGCACACGATCCAGAATGTTTAAGTGCATGGAGGTGAGAGAGCTGGTATTTTCAGGGAACTGTAAGTCTCTATTATGTGTGGTAGGAGTGAGGAGCAGAGAGAGGGATGGCTAAAGGCACACAGATGTTAGGCCTAGAATGACAGCCTCAAGTTCTGTTGCTCTTGTCTGAGGGGGTGCGATTTAAGAAGATGTGAAGCAGAAGAGGGCCGTGTTATGACTCAGACTTGAGGGACTCCCTCTGGCTTCGGAACATGTTTTGTACTGGAGCTGCCCACATTTCACAATATAGAAAATGATACTTGAGATTGGGCTGTGGCTCAATGGTAGAACACTTCCCTGGCATGTGAGGCATGGGGTTCGATCCTCAGCACTACACAAAGATAATTGTGTCCATCTACAAGTGTGTGTGTGTGTGTGTATATATATATAAAAGAAAGGGAATGAAACATTGTGACTTCTGGTGGAAGAGTCCATGTTGGAGACATCCACAGCATGGTGGCTGGTATGTGGCTGGGGATGAAGCTGTGGGTCACAACTAGGAGGCAGCATCTGTAGGTTATTGTGGTAATACTATTTAGGGATAAGGAATAAGAGTCAGTGGGACTGAGAACTGCATCTCTCAGTGGGGTGCTTAGATGCCACTGGTGGGAGTTACAAAGTACAGATGAGGATTCAGAGTGTGAGGGTATGTGTATGAGATAGTTGGGTGGAGGAATAAGACAGACTGAGGAGAGAGTGAACACGATGTGGATGCTGTGGGGGAAAGGGGGGAAGGGGATCAGTTAACCTTGCTAAGCCTTGATTGAGGTGGCGAAGGTTTGAAGGTCAGTGCAGCTGGGTTTTGAATGAAGTTTTGGTGGAGAGCAGATGCTTATGACTGCTTATGAGATAAGAAATGCAGTGTGGAAGGTGGAGATGGCCAGTAGTGTGTGAAGTCCCTGCATAGGCTTGGGTCACAGTAGGGCTTTGATCCTCCCCTGGTGCTAGGGGAGTCTGGTGTTCTGTACCGGGACTGGGGCTGAATTGGTCACTGGATATGTTTGCTGTGTGCCATCTTGTTTCCATATTGCAGAGTAATGGGAATATCTGTGGTGTGGTCTGGGAGGTGTTGTGAAACCGTAATAGTGTAGGAGCCAAAGCTGTGGTCAAAGTGCAGTTCAGAGAGTGATGTATAGGTTGGAGGAGTGTGAGTGGTTAACTCCAGGGCCTGGCACTGGGCAAATGAGGGAGAAGGGCAAATCCAGGTTTGGCTGTCTGGGAAGCAAGATCAGGGGGCCCCAGGGACACTGGCTGGCCTGAGGGAATAGTGTTCTGTACACCAGACCCACAGCCTAGGTGGTGCTTATTTACTCCTCCTTCCACCTGTTTCTTCTGTGTGCTAAACACAGTGATCAGTGAAAATGAGACGTCTCTTCCATTGGGAAGTGTGGAGGAGATTTAGCAGTGAGTGGTTATAGGAAGGAAGAACTGGAAACCTGGACAGAAGAGTAGCAGTGATTGTACCCACGGGGCTTTCCTTTATGGATATAAATGAGTAATAACAGATATTTGCCCATGACAACAAAAGAAAGGATTTATTCCTTACATTTTTCCAAGAACTGTGCACACCACATGTTGTAGGGCCACATGAAAAAGAACTGATTTGGTCAGAAGGCATAAGTCAGGAGCAAAGGGAAAGTTTAGGCCATAGCCTCTATTGAAGTTGCCAAGGGAAAAGCAATGCAGGGCAGGATGACTGGCTTAAATTTGGCTGTGTAAATAATTCCAGCATTCCTGGGGCACGAGGGTTTGGCCCTGGTTTGACTTAGGACAAGGGGACTACTGGCTTGATCTGTGAGAGCTAAATGAGGAAGTCACTGAATATGGGCTTAGCGTGGCATAGGAGATGTAAGCAAATCTGTTAGTTTAGCCCTGTGATTAATGGGTGCCCCTAGATCAATATAAAGTCTAAGACAACCCAGTTTAAAAAGAAGGCACTCATCTACTGAACTTTCTCTACTGTGGCAGGGCCATGTGGTCTTTGAGGATGTGGCCATATATTTCTCCCAGGAGGAGTGGGGCCACCTTGATGAGGCGCAGAGATTCCTGTACTGTGAAGTGATGCTGGAGAATTTGACACTTTTGTCCTCACTAGGTAAGGCTCTCACACCTACACAGGACCTTTTTTTGTTTTGGTACTGAGGATTGAACTCAGGGGTACTTGACCACTGAGCCATATCCCCAGCCCTATTTTGTGTTTTATTTAGAGACAGGGTCTCACTGAGTTGTTTAGCACCTTGCTATTACTGAAGCTGGCTTTGAACTTGCAATTCTCCTGTCTCAGCCTCCCAATGTGCTGGGATTACAGGCATGCACCACCATGCCTGGCTTACACAGTATTTTTGTTTGGACTCCTTTCCTTGTTACTCAAGGGCAGCTCTGGTCTTGTATAGCATGATCATGAGTGCTACTTCCTTCCCTGATTTTCAACCAGGTATGTGTGGGAGCCAGACTTGGGCTCTATCCATTGCACCAGTTCTACCCAAGCAGCTCCATCCCCCACTGCACTGAGGACTTGCAGGAAAGACTCAAGTCAGAAATATCAAGTTTATCTAAGAGATTCCACTGTCCTTGCCTGTCCCTTGCCAAATTATATATGGTAACTTCTGTGCCAGACATTTGAACAGAATAACCTGGCCAGAAGCAGAAATTTCTGGCACTGTCATGTTCACTAATTTGGGGACCATTGAGTTGGTTCTGCAGGACTTTTCTGACATTCTTGCAATTATGGAATGTGGGATATCATGGGGTAGATCTCCGGGCATGATGTCCAGTTTCCCTCTTTCCCCTGGAACCAGCCTTTTCCAAGTCCCATGCAATCTGTCACCTTGAGTAATACGGAGAGCCCTGGGTACCTGAGAGGGTGGATATTACTTCAGCAGTTGTAACAGAAGCATAAAGGGGTTTGGTCCTGTTGGCTGGGAGTTGAGAAAGGGTGATGTCAGAGCTGGGTTCAGATCACACTGGGAACCTTCCCTGTTCTCACCATTGTTGGATGCCAGGGCCAGAGGCCCCAGTTTATACCTTTTCTTCTCCATTGTCATATTTACTCTGATTTCCTGTCCCTGTCTACCACTGGTCCCACACATCCCCTCCCCACCTTTGTTGGCCTCCACCTCTCACCCATTCTCCCCAATGTTCCCTTTGCAGGGCCCTCCAACAAATAGGCTTTACTTAAGGTGTTGTGAAGTCTGCATGCATTTCTCAGCAGTCTTTGAACATACGATGCTGTCACCATTAGATATCCCCAGGTCAGCCTTCTACACACTGGTCACCAGTTATCAACAGCCACGGCCTATTGAAATCATTTGCAGAGGTGCAGCTGGGAGATCCTGCCTCTTTCCCCTACACCATGGCACTCTTATGTCCTTATCCTTTGTCATAGCTTTCCACCATGCATGCTCGCCAGGCCCAGCTCTGTGCTGCAGGCCTTCCTCTCACTGGCTTTATATCTACCTCCTGTCAGCAAACCCGTGGATGTCCGACACACATTTGTGATGGGACTCTCCCTCTCACCAGAGTTAACTTGCACTTCATCATATTTCTTTCCTTACAGGTTGTTGGTATGGAGCCAAGGCTGAGGAGGCACCTTCTGAGCAAGGTGTTTCTGTAGGAGCATCACAGGTCAGGACTCCAAGGCCAGGTTCATCCACCCAGAATTGCCAGCCTAATGAGACATGTGACCCACTCCTGAAAGACATTCTGCACCTGGCTGAACAAAATAGAACACAAACTGAACAAAAGATACATATTTGTGAGGCAGAGCCTTACCAGCCCCAAAAGCAGATTGGAAAGAATCTTTCCAGAGGGGACAATTGGAAACTTTCATTTTTGAAGAACCATGGAGTTCACATAGCAGAGAGAGCCCTCACGTACAGGAAAGATTGGAAGGAATTGCCAGCCACCTCAGGCCTTCTCCAGCACCAAGTCTCTCACTGTGGGTGGAAGCCAGACAGGGAAACTGAGGGCAAGAAAGCCCTTCAAACTGGGCATAACAATTACATATGCAGTGAATGTGGGAAAGCCTTCAGATGCAAACCTTCAATGGTTGAGCACCACAAAAGCCACACAGGAGAGAGGCCCTATGAGTGCAGCAAGTGTGGGAAATTCTTTAGGTACAATGCCAACTTTGTGAAACATCAGAGGATTCACAGTGGAGAAAGGACTTATGAATGCAGAGAGTGTGGAAAATCCTTTATGTACAACTATAGACTCATGAGACATAAGAGGGTTCACACTGGAGAAAGGCCTTATGAGTGTGACATTTGTGGGAAATTCTTTAGGTACAGTTCCACATTCTTTAGACATCAAAGAGTTCACACTGGAGAAAGGCCTTATGAATGCAGTGAATGTGGGAAATTCTTTATGGACAGCTCCACACTCATTAAACATCAGAGAGTTCACACTGGAGAAAGGCCTTATAAGTGCAGTGAATGTGGGAAATTCTTTAGGTATAACTCCACTCTCATTAGACATCAGAGACTTCATACTGGAGAAAGGCCTTATGAGTGTAGCATATGTGGGGAATTCTTCAGGTACAACTCCAATCTCATCAAACATTGGAGAAATCACACTGGAGAAAGGCCGTATAAGTGCAGTGAATGTGGGAAATCCTTCAGGTACCACTGCAGACTCATTAGACATCAGAGAGTTCACACTGGAGAAAGGCCTTATGAGTGCAGTCAATGTGGAAAATTTTTTAGGTATAACTCCAACCTCATAAAACATTGGAGAAATCATACAGGAGAAAGACCTTATGAATGCAGTGAATGTGGGAAAGCATTTAGCCACAAGCACATACTTGTTGAGCACCAGAAAATCCACACTGGAGAAAGGCCTTATGAATGCAGTGAATGCCGGAAGGCCTTCATTAGGAAATCCCATCTGGTTCATCACCAGAAAATCCACAATGAAGAGAGGCTTGTCTGTCCTATAGATGTGGGGGATTCTTTACGCTCAGCTTCATTAAAGATTAGAAATTTCACAATGAAGAAAAGTTACCGTTGACCATTTTAAATTGACAGTTAATGCAATGTAAATTCATATTCCAAATGCAATCCATCTCCAGAAACCTTTTTATCTTACAGAAGTGATACTCTCCTTAAATAAGGTATAAGTCCTCTTTCCTGGTGCCCCTGACTAGTAGTACTCTTGTATGGTCTGCTCTATGGATTTGATACTTATTAGCATCTTATATAAATAGTCATACATTTGTCTTTTTGTGAAAGGCTTATTTTGCTTAGGATAATGTTCTTAAGGTTCACCTATTTGTAGCATGTGTCAGTGAAATAATATTCCATCAAATGTATATACCACATTTCTTTATCTGTTCATTGGTTAATGGACATTGGATTACTTCTACCTTTTGACTATTAGGGAAAATGCTGTTATGAACATAAGCATACCAATAGCTTTTTGAAACCCCACTTTGAATATTATTTGGGTATGTGCCCAGAAAGGGAAATGTTGGATCATAAAGTATTTTTAGGGACTGTTTTCCATACTACCTGCACCAATTATAGTTTCACAGCAGTGCACAAGGGTTTTACTTTCTATATCCTTGCCAATACTTTTCTCTTTCTGGGTTTTTTTGTTTTTTGTTTTAGCAGCTATCCTTTTGGGTGTGAGGTGGAATACTGCATTTTTCACTTTTATATTGCTAATCAGTAGTGATGTGGAACATCTTTTCTTGTGCTTGTTCAAATTTGTATATCTGGAGAAATATCAAGTCTTTTCCCTTTTTTTTTTTTTTTTGTGGTACTGGGGATTGAACTCAGGGGTACTTGACCACTGAGCCATCTCCAGCCCTATTTTGTGTTTTATGTAGAGACAGGGTCTCACTGAGTTGCTTAGCACCTCGCTGTTGCTGAGGCTGGCTTTGAACATGCGATTCTCCTGTCTCAGCCTCCCTAAGTGCTGGGATTACAGGTTTGAGCCACCGCACCCGGCTCTTTTCCCCATTTTTTAATGGAGCTATTTCATTTTTGTTGTAGACCTGTAGAAATTTTGAAAAAATTTTGGATTTTAGCTCCCTACTAAATATATGCTTTTCAAATACTTTCAGATACTTTCTCCTAGTCCATAGGTTACCTTTTTGTTCTGTTGATTGTATCCCTTGATGTCCTTTGATAGAATTTTCATTTTTATGCAGTCTAATTTTTACCCATGCTTTTGATGTTATAACCAAGAAATCACTGTCAAATCCAATGTCATTAAGCATTTTCCCTAAGGCCTTATGTTTATGTCTTTGATCTTATTTTAAGACAGGGTCTTATTATGTTGCCCAGGCTGAACACCTGGGCACAAGTTACCTGCCAACCTCAGTTTTCCAAGTAGCTGGGACTGCAGATGTGTGTCATTGTGTGTGGCTTAGGTTTACTTTTGTTTACTTAGGCAAAACTCCAACTTCATGCTTTTTCATGTAGATATCTATCTTTCTAAGCATGATTTATTGAAAAGATTGTCCTTTCCCCCTATCAAATAGTCTTGGAACCCCTTTCAAAATCATTTGACCATATATGCCAGGGTTCATTTCTAAATTCTGTTCAGTTGGTCTGTATACCTTTATGAGAGTACAATTAGATACATACTTTAAATATTATGTTGAATCCATTTGGAGGCATAGGCTAGAGGTAGGTCAATTCCTCTTTTGGAGCAGCTAATTATATTAATACCCTCAACTACTTACCTTATGGGGCTTTTACACTGTGTGTCACTATACACCAGACTAAATTATTCAGATTAGCCCATCCACAGGGAATCTGGGGAACAGCTAATTGAATCCAGTAGTCTTATATAAGCTATTCCCTACAACTTCAGGTTGCTGTGGCTGCCCTGATGCTGCTCCCTGTGGGGCTCTAGGTGAGTTCTCTTTCCTACCTATAATTAATAAATACTTTTGCCTTTAATATATATATATATATATATATATATATATATATATATATATATATATATTTTTTTTTTTTTTTTTGGTACTGGGGATTGAACTCAGGGGCACTCGACCACTAAGCCCCATCCCCAGCCCTATGTTGTGTTTTATGTAGAGACAGGGTCTCACTGAGTTGCTTAGCACCTCGCCTTTGCTGAGGCTGGCTTTGAACTCGCGATTCTCCTGTCTCAGCCTCCCTGAGTGCTGGGATTACAAGCGTGAGCCACCGCGCCCGGCTTGCCTTTAATATATATTAAAGTGACATATCTTGCCAAGAAATAAACTTTGTTTCAAAAAACAATCCATACCAAGAAAGCTATTAAAATTGCAGTGGGATATAGCTCAGTTTTTATGTAACATGTGCTAGGCCTTGGGTTCGTTCTTCAGCCACACACACAAATGCAATAGACGCTGGAAAATTCCTTGGCCATTTTTCTGACCTCATTCAACACCAGGAAATTCACACTGGCGAAAGGCCTTAGGAGTACAGGCAGTGTGTTCTTTCCTTATTCAACATAACTCATTAGAGCAAAGCTCTGGGAATTAGCTTCATAAGGAGATAGCCAACAATTGATCCTTTAATGTGCACATTAGGATTATTCGCTGTATTGCCACGTATGCGGGAAACTTTGTGAACTGTGTAGCACTTTGGAGTTTGTCTGGCATCGTTATCAGAGTTATTTCACTTTTACAAATCCATCTTCCCTTTAGCAATATGCAGAGAACCACAGTGTGTAATAACAGTCACATTAAAATGCTCAGGTATGGCATCGTGCTGTGTTCTCTTATTTCATCCGGAGGTTATTTGACACCTTTGGGGCCTCGTTCCTTCCTTCATGATTGGTTTGTGGACATCATATTTGGATAGAGGACATGGGCTGGCGTTGGCTGGCAGCTTGCCCAAGTTTTCCTTCAGGGCATTATTTGTCAACTTGTTACTCCCAGGATGGGTTTTTCCAAGCTGCAAGTCAACCATACCGTGAACTCCTCCCCTCTCCAGTTTTTGTAATAATTTCATATTATTTAAGGCACTGTAAGTCTTGAGTATTTATTTGCTGTGTGCTGTGAGTTTAGAACAGAATCGGTCTCTGTTAGAATAAAAGGATTTCTTCGTTTCTGTGGGCCCCTTTGTGTACACCAGAGGGAAGATCAGAAAGGTAAAGACGCCTTGCCAGCTTCGGACTAATCTGCAGTGGTCCTGGGATCAACCACTCCACCTCCCGGCCCCGCCACAAAAAAACCCTGAGCACTTGGCGTTGACAGTCTAGCGCTGCCCCTCGCCCTTGCAGTCCCAACGCCCTTTCTCAAGGCCTCCGGCTCGCGGTGGTCGGGAGGGACCTGCGCTCCAGGACAGGGCGGGGAGCAGCGTGGGGACCACGGCACCCAGAAGGCTGTGCGGCGCGAGGAGGCCGCGCTGAGCCAATGAAAGCCCAGCCGGGGGACGTCGGCGGGCGTGCCACGCGTGAGGGCGGGGCTTCCTGCGGCAGCGGCCGGTTGGCTGGCTGTGGGGCGGGGGCGGGGCTTCCTGCGCCGGCGGCCGGTTGGCTGGCGGCGCGGCGGGGCGGGGCGCCGGCAGGACGGTCCGTGTCTGCTGCCCCGACCCGGGAGCGGCTGAGCCGCGCTTGGGGGCCGGCGCCCTTGGCCCGCCCGCGTCGCTCCCGCTCTGCCGGCTCGGCTGGCGGAGGCCGCGCGCTGGCGCTCCACCCGGTGGGCGGTGCGGGACGGCCTCCCGCCGCCGAGCGCCGCAGGCCGGACCGAGGGGCGCCTGCTCGGCTCTCGGCAGCCAGGCCGTGTCCAGAGCCGAGCTGCGTCCGTGCGGCCGGGTTTCCGCCACGTGACGAGGTGTGGAAACGCCCCCGTCGCCGCCTGGCTCGCGTGGAGGGCCGTGGGTGCGGCGGGGTCTGCGGAGCGGCAGCCTGCGGGCGAGCGCTGGCAGCGGGTGCGTGCGGGGCGGTGGTTACGGCGAGCCCGCCCAGTGTGGGAAGCTTCGAGTTGGGGTGGGAGGAGTGGGGAAGGAGGGTGGGGTGACGACGGGGAAGCCGCTGCAGAAGACCCTGGGTGAGTGTGGCGCCGAAAGCGGGGCATGTGAAGAACTTCCTGCTCATCCGATGTGGCTGAGAGTCGGGAGTAAGAGTCCGTTTCAGGGTTTTCTTTATTTTTCAATGTTTTGGCATGAAAATCTGAAGGAATGGAGTTGGGGAGCAACTTCCAGAGTGGTCATAAGCAGGATTTTGGATGTGGTGACGCAGAGATGTCACAGGTGGACACAGCCCATAGGACTGGACGTAAGCCCCGGAAGTCAGGGAAAGTAGCAGGTCTGGAGCTTCCATAGGGTTAGAAGGTGTGGACAGGACCAGGGCTTGGCCGGTGGATCAGCTTGAAGAGGAAGAATCTTCTTTTATTTCACGTGGGCTCTTTAGTGAGGAAGGGGAGGAGGGCTCAGGCTTGGAAGGTACACTATGGGGGAGGTAGGAGGACCTCCCTGACCTTCCTTCAGAAAGGAGCGGATCTGAGGTAACAGCAGTTCTGTTTGTACAGAGGCCTGGATGAAGTAGGGTTGCCTGGGATGGAGGTGTGAGTTGTTATACACATGCCACCCTGCTCTCTAGTGACCCTAGGGCCACTCTGTGAAACAAGGGAAAGATAAACTGGGATAGTGGAACATTGGACCAGACCTGGGCATGCTCCTCCTCATCTACTCCAGTCACAAGACCTCAGCAAACATCCTTCAGAATATTAATGCAACACACAGGCTTGGGTGCTGAAGGGACCAATCACTGAGCTGTCTGCTAAGCGTCTCCCAACGTAACAATTTACAAAATGCTTATTACACTAATTAACCAATATCCTACATGTGTATATACATAGCCAGGCAGTTAGAAGTTAATGCAATCGACAGGTTATATGGAAGCATTTCATAATCATTGGGATGTTCATTTACTTTTATTTGCTTACAATGAAAAGTTTTATATATTACATGTTTAAAAAAAAAAAACCTTAAGTGGGGGAAATACCCACATTTTCAAATTTCTACTTCTTTTGCACTGAAAACATACAAAACTTTATAAACTATAATTGCCAATGCAGCCTGTTCTACTTATGTTTGACGCCAATGTGAACTTTATGTATGGGAACCATTTTTATACCCATTTTATAGATAAGATCACTGAGGCTGAGGGGAAGTTCTGTCCTTGTCTAGAGTCACAAAGGTGCTAAGCTTAGCCTCAGGTCACTTTGCTCCAGGGCTGGGCAAAGCCACTAGTATCCGTTTTCCATGGTCTGCCTCTTCCCCCTGTAGAATCACCTGGTTTCCTACAGACTGTAGCCGGACTCTGCGCTGTGCCCACCTCTCCTCAAATAGCCCCCTTCTCTGCTGCTGTAGCTTTTAATGCTTAGGAGTCAGAAATTTTGTTTAAGAGAACCCAGCAACCTTGCCTGTTCCTGGTCAGGTTTCTCTTCAGGTGTATGAAAACTCTGCCTTCCTTTCTTTCCTGTTGCTGGCATTCTTAGAACCTGCCCATGCCAGAAACTAAGTAGTTTCTTTTAGGCCATTAGATCACTTGGAGGGAAAGTGGGATCAGCCGCACATGTGGCTAGGCCTAGCGTGGGAATGTGGAGGTGAGTGCAGCCGACCTTTGATTACAGGCAGGTGGAGAGAGATGGTCAAACTGTTAATGGGACAGCCTGTGCAGTGCAGAATCGGTGGACAGCCCAGATCTGGAGTTCAGTGGAGGTATGCGAGAACTGTGAAGTTCTCATGTAGGTTTGGTAATTGAATCTAAAGCAAGAAGCAGGGCTAGATAGGAGACGTTCAGAGCGGGGGTTGGGCTGCTCCAGGCACTAGGAAAGCTTGGCGTTTTGGTTATTACCAGGGCAGTTAGGATTCTTGTTGCATTAGTCATGCACTGCCTTGATTCCGTGTACAGAGTGGTGTGTTGGGAGATCACACAGAAATAAATAAATGCCTGTGGCGCAGACTGAAAGAGTGGATGGAGTGGGTGGAGGGACTGGAGATGTGAGTGATGTCCCATCCAGAGTGATGTGCAGTGAGGATTGTGAATGAATAGCCCTCCGGGAGAGAAATGAGCCTGAATTTGATTCTCTGGAAGGCAAGAATGGGAGATCCTGGGAGGCTGGCTGATATAAGAGGGATAGGGCCCCACTTACCAGGCTGTGATGATGCTTTTCTTCCCTCTCACACCCCCTTCACTTTACTTTTATTCTATTCTAGACTCAGTAATCAGTGGAAATGAGGGAAGAGCAGGCCCCAGGACTACCAGGACCTATTATTTCTTCCGCATTGGGGTGGGCTAGAGGCTCAGTAGGGAATGGATATGTGGCTTGGGAAGAGGGAAGACTGAAGATCCTGTAGAGGAAGTGCATCATTGTTTGCACCATAAGATTTTAATTTTGTGAATGTGAATGATGGCTAATGACATTGAAAAGAATCTTATTTCTTACATTTCCCCAGTGAAAGGGACATGCTACACCTCAGAGGCCAGAGGGGAAGCAGTAGATGTGGTCTATAGACAGATGCAGGGTTGAGGAAAAGGATGCATCAGAAGCTCCATTGGGGTTTCAGCAGGCAAGGCAAGGCGGGGCAGGGTGAAACAGTTTAAGATTGTCTAGTTTGACTAGTTTGGCAAGTCTTGGGGCATGGGGACTATCCCTGGTTATAGGGTTCCAGGCATCAGGTTGATTTAGTGTAGGGAAATATTGATGTGGGGGTTCAGAGTATGGACTGGATCCTGGTGGAAATGGAAACGAATTTGGCTGTTTGACTCTACAATTAACAGATGCAGAACAAATATATACAAATTTGAAAACACAGAACAGGAAGCTGCTTGTAACTGATCTGTCAGATTTTGGCAGGGCCATGTGGTCTCTAAGGATGTGGCCATATATTTCTCCCAGGAAGAGTGGGAACTCCTTAATGAGGCTCAGAGGCACCTGTGCCATGATGTGATGCTGGAGAACTTTGCATATTTGTCCTCACTAGGGAAGTCCCTTACCCAGTGCCTGTGGTGGGCACATTTTTTTTCCTTTGGCCCTAAGACAGAGCTAGTCTCAAGCTCTGTCTTTGCACTAGGTCATGGGTGCTATCTCCTCTGGTTTCCTACCAGACCATGTGGGGGCCACAGTGCTTCTGTGCACTGTACCCACCTCTGCTCAGATAGTCCCCTCTGCCACTCTAGCTTTTCATGCTCAGGAGTCAGAAATGTTTAAGAGAACACAGAAAGCGTGCCTGTTCCTAGTCAGGTTACTCTTCTGGTGTATGAACTGTGCCTCCCTTCTTTTCATGTTGTTGACGTTCCTAGGGCCTGCCCTGTCAGGGATTTCAGGCATTTACCTGGTCATTACACACGAGGGTTACAGAGGCATATCTGCAGGGCTCTCCAATGGAAATTCTTAGAATTTTAGATGGAGGACATTCTGGGTTGTATTACTCTAGGAATTTCCTGGCTTTTCCCTTTCCTTCTTTTGCCTAGAACTGGCCGGGGCCAGGCTTAGGTAGTTGCTCACATTAGTTCTGGACAGGGTGGAATGCCAGGAGTTACTCCAGCAATGGCAAGAAAAGTTCAAAAGATCGTAGCCCTAGTGGGTAGGAACTGGGAAAGAGATGAGAACTGGATGCAGACCATGCTGCAGGCCTGTTCAGTTTTGTGCCTTTGCCAGTGACCATTTCTCATTTCTACCTTTTTCTCCTGATTTCATTTCCTCTCTTACTTGCCCCTAGTTCTTCACATCTCTGGCCTTCACCTCTTGCTAAGTCTCTTTTTAACCCTTTCTGGTACTCATAGCATTTGACTCAGGTGTTTGGAGGAACTTAAGTAGGCCTTGTACACCATCTACTCTTACAGTCAGATATATCCCTGGGTCTGGACATGACTTTTTACATACTGCTCACCAGTTATCCATAGCCCCATTGAAGGCCATTTGCTAAGCAGTGAGTTGAGGACTGCCCCTCCTCCCTACTCTTTATCCCTCTTTGTATTTTTACCTGTTGTAGGGCTCTCTGGTGGTGGGAATGTGCCAGGCCCAGCTCTGCCCAGCAGGTCTTTCTCTCACTGACTTTAGAATCTAATTCCTGTCAGCAATCCCATGGACCAATTTGTGTGTGTGTCAGACATTTGCTATGGTGCTGCATATTTCAACTAAAGTGATCTTGCATAGTATCAACGTATCTATGTTGGCATGGAACTGTAGATGAGGTGCTTCCTTCTGAACAAGGTGTATCTGTAGGAACATCCACTCAGAAACCCTGTGAGACATGCAGCTCACTTTTGGAAGACATTTTGCATCTGACTGAGCACAGTGGAACACATCCTGAGCATGAGTTGTACAAGTGTTTGGCAGAGCTTTATCAGCATCAGCAGAAGCTGCATAGAGCAGATCACTCCAGAAGTGAGCAGTGGCCCTTATTTCTGAAGAGCTATGGAGTTCACATAGCAGAGAGGACCTTCACAAGCAGGGAGGATGGGAAGGACTTTACTGCCAATTCAGATTGTTTTTAGCAAAAGGCCCCTCACAGTGGTTGGAAGCCACCTGGAGACACCTAAGACAAGGAAGCCTTTCAAAATGGACAAAATGATTATGGCTGCAGAATATGTGGGAAAGATTTTTGCCACCAATGTATGCTTTTTTTGTTTTGGAACTGAGGATTGAACTCAGGGGCACTTGACCACTGAGCCACATCCCCAGCCCTATTTTGTGTTTTATGTAGAGACAGGGTCTCACTGAGTTGCTTAGTGCCTCACTTTTGCTGAGGCTGGCTTTGAACTGGCAATCCTCTTGCCTCAGCCTCCCAAGTCACTGGGATTACAGGTGAGCACCACCACACCAGCTACATTTCCACTTTTTGATTCTTGTTTTGTACCATATTATTAATTTCATCCTTTTAGCTCTTTGAGGGGCTCATTTTTACTTCAGAATTATTATTTTTTTAAAGGCACCTGATTAGTTTTTTTTTTAATTTTTTTTTTTTAGTTGTTGATGGACCTTTATTTTTTATTTACCACCCCAGCCCCAGAATTATTTTTTAACACATTTATATATTACACAATTTTATTGTATGCACACTCAATAGTTTTCTTTTTCTTTTCTTTTTTCTTTTTTCTTTTTGGTACCAGGGATTGAACTCAGGGGCACTGGACCACTGAGCCACATCCCCAGCCCTATTTTGTGTTTTATGTGGAGACAGGGTCTCACTGCGTTGCTTAGTGCCTCACCGTTGCTGAGGCTGGCTTTGAACTTGCGATTCTCCTGTCTCAGCCTCCCAAAGTGCAGGGATTACAGACGTGCGCCACCACGCCCGGCTAGTTTTCATTTTTTAAGTGGTACTCTTCTAATATTTACTCTTTTCGGCTTTGTTTTGTTTTTTTTTTTTTTTTTTGGTACTGGGGATTGAACTCAGGGGCACTCAGCCACTGAGCCACATCCCCAGCCCTATTTTGTGTTCTATGTAAAGACGGTCTCAATGAGTTACTTGGCACCTCGCTGTTACTAATGCTGGCTTTGAACTCACAATTCTCCTGCCTCAGCCTCCCAAAGTGCTGGGATTACAGGTGTGTGCCACTGCACCCAGCTAACATTTACTCTTAAATCATCTTTTGTGTCATAACAAAATCAAAATGTTTTGCTAAAATACTTGCTTTTAAAGTGCAGAAATTAATGATTGTAAGGACAAAAGGTAGTAAAGTTTCAAATCCCAATATGATACTTAGAACTGAGTTTTTTGTTTTTCTCATAGCAGGATTATATTTTTTATTTTTTGTCTTTCTGTAGATCAAACTGAGATCAAGTCCTAGCTTCCTTTCTTTTAAGGTTAAACCCTGAATTGTAGGAGGATAAGTACATTTCTTTTGGCTCCAATAACAACTCCTTTAATAAAACTTTGGTTTGACAATAATAAATACTGAAGAGGATAAGGAGGGAAAGAAATACTTTTCATGGGATTTTAAGTTAGTACGACCACTATAGAAACCAGTGTGGAGGTTCCTCAAAAGTCGAGGAATTGGAATCGCCTTATAACCCAGCTATATAAGTCCTTGGCATTTTTCTAAAGAATTAAAAGTCATTGTGCTAAAGTGATACATGCATACTCATATGTTTAGCAACACAGTTAACAACAGCCAAATTATGGAAGCCTAGATGTCTATCATTGAATGGGTAAAGAAAATATGATACACACATACATATATACACGTGTGCGTGTACACATCATACACACATACAATGGAGTTTTATCCAGCCATAAAGAATGAAATTAATGTCATTTCCAGGTAAGTAGATGGAACTCGAGAGCATTATGTTAAGTGAAACTAACCTAACTCAGGAAGTCAAGGGCTGTAGCTTTCTCTTATGTGAAAGCTGGAGAGGACAAATGAAAGGTAGATGGTATGGTCTCATGATGATGAAAGGGGAGCCAGTAGGGTAGAGGGAAGGGACGGGTGAGGTGGGGTGAGGTGGAGAGTAGAGGAGGAAGGAAATACTGGCCACCTTGACTGTTAGCTTGTTATTGTTACTAAAATACAGGACAGAGACTGTAAAGATCACACGACCAGGAGAAGATGAATGAAGCCACTCGGCAAGGCTTTATTGAAATGCGCGCCCTCGGACCAAATCCCCCGTCCATCAGCATGGTTGGGAGAAATGGCATCAGAGATTCCGTGCATAGAGAATTTTAAGAAAACCCGTCAGGAAGGGGAAGGCTTGGGAACAGGAAGAGAAGGCCAGAGTCCTTCCTGATGGGTCAGGAAAACTCGCTGATTGACAGGAGGCGTGTCTGCTAGTGACGTCACATCTGGCTTGCAGCTCTGCTGACCAGTTTTCTTAATTGGGCATCTTAGACCCTGACCAGACCTGACAGGGACAACTTGGAGGAGGAAGTTTATTTTGGCTCACAGTTTCAGAGGTTTAGTCCATGGTGGATTGACTCCATTGCTCTGGGCCCAAGGTGAGACAAAACAGCATGGTGGAAAAGAATGGCAGAGGGGAGCTGCTGTGCTCATGGTAGCCAGGAAACAGTAGAAAGGGGATTCGCAGAAGATGAACACTTCCAGGCATGCACCCATTGACTGACCCTTCCAGCCATACCCCTCCTACCTGCAGTTACCATCCAGTCCACTCAAACTGGAATGGACCGATCAGGTTCTGGTTCTCGTCATCTAATCACTTTACCTCCTACCTTAACAGTTTTGGGTGACACCTCATATCCAAACCGTAACATTGATAAATCACATTGTTGAAGTGTGCATGAATATGCAGCAGTGGATCTCACCATTGTGCATAGTAATAATGCACCAGTAACAAATCGGGGGGCTGGGATATAGATCAGTTGGTGGAGTGCTTGCCTCGCATGCACAAAGCCCTGGGTTCAATCTCCAGCACCACACACACACACACACACACACACAAATTGGGGAGGGAAAAAATTGGTTTGAATGCAGTCAGTAAATGGTTCAGAACTACCACAGCAGGGAAAATCATCTACAGAATTAAAGGTATAAAGTATCATTCACAAAAATAAAATGCACTTTAAATCTTTCCAAATATTTTTGAAAAAATATGAATAAAAAGGGCTGGGGTTGTAGCTCAGTGGTAAAGTGCTCCTGAGGTTAGATCCCTAGTACCAAAAAAATACATGAATAGATATTAAAAAGCATATTTTCAGCCGGGCGCGGTGGCTCACGCTTGTAATCCCAGCACTTAGGGAGGCTGAGACAGGAGAATCGCGAGTTCAAAGCCAGCCTCAGCAAGGGCGAGGCACTAAGCAACTCAGTGAGACCCTGTCTCTACATAAAACACAAAATAGGGCTGGGGATGTGGTTCAGTGGTCGAGTGCCCCTGAGTTCAATCCCCGGTACCAAAAAAAAAAAAAAAAAAAAAGAAAGCATATTTTCAAATTCTCATTTAATGCTATACTATTTCAAATTTATCAGAATTTATTTAGATAAATTTATGATTTGATCTGTGAACTAAGTAAAGTGGAATTTTCATTCTAATTTTTATATAAAATATTTGATAAAACCAAAGTAAAGTATGAAATGGAAGTATACCGAGTCACAAACTGTCTAGCTATAAATGCTGACTGTTGACTATAAGCTAAAGGAAGAGGAGAATATGTTATTGACACAGGATGAGAGAGGGAATACCATGCAGGTGTCAGAAGTAGACCTGGACATTTAAGAGTACTTAGTTTTGATATAGGTAGGCTTAAAGCTGTTTAATTGTGTGAAGTGATAAGCCACAACTGTTCCTTCTCCAACTGTCTTGCTTGCTGTTCTGGCTTCCTGGGCTCCAGCTGGGCTGGTGTGGGTACTTCTCAAATACAACCCCACGAGTAGGATTTTGCACTTGTTTTTGCCACTTCCAAACACCTTTCCTCAAGGTACTCATATGACATGGCATAAGTCCATGACAACATCTCCCCTTCTGTGTATACTTTATCTTCCCCTTCAGCATTTGTCTTCACCTAAAATACTAAATATTATATTGTTCTCTCTTTCATTGTCTCTGTCCTGATGTGAATTAAAGCAACATGGCCTTGATCTTCCCACAGGTGGTTCTTGCTGCAGAGGCACGTATGGACCCTGCACTGGTGAGTGACAATGTCCTGGTACTTTGTTGTCACTCTTCTTGCCCCTGGTTTCCGAGGCAAAGTTAGAGGCTATGTGGAAAGACTTCCATTTTGGGCAGTCATTGGAGTGAGGTATGAAAGGTTGTTTTAGTTGCAGAGATCAGCAAGTACAAATGCTTGGAGACAAGACAGATAGGAGTGTTCTAGGACTTGTAGATGGGACCGGAGAAAGAGGGCATCAGTCAGACCTGGAGTGGTAGCCCTGGAATTTTTGGAATAGAGAAGATCTGATTCAGTCCTGATACACTTCCCTTGATTGCATAGTACAGAATGGAGTCGGGGAGAGGAGCAAAAAGAAACCATTAAGGATGCCACTTACACTGTCCAGATCTGTACTGGTTATGGCAGGCCAGAGTGGTGAATGTGGAGGTGGAAGGCATTTTTGGCTTCTGGATTTGTTTTTATAGTAGGACTGACCAGATTTCAAAATGGGGAGCATGACAGTCTGATGAGTCATGGAGATCTCTGGAAGATGGAACTGCTGTCAACTGAAATGGGAAGGCCAGCGAGTGGTGCATGTGTTCTTCAGTGAGCATGTTAGGAGTTAGGGTTTGGCCACGTTGCATCTCAGATGTTTTGGAGATTCCCAGGTAGGAGTCATGAGTGGATAGCTGGATATGTCTCAAGTGCTGGGAGGCTTTTAAAACAGACTGGTCCTATGTATGACATTTGGGATGTGGACCAAATTGGAAGTCTAGGGCTACATTTTAAGAGAGGTACATTTTTTAGGTCATTGTGGTTTGCTGACAGAAGACAGTGAAGAAAGTGGGGGGCTACTAAGTCTCTTGCTTGGGCATCTGGAAGGGGGGGAGTCAAACACAGGGAGAGTAGTGGCCATCAGGAAAGATGGGAAGGGGAAGGTCCACCGGGTGGTCAGTGTTTTCATGGGCAAGTGGATAGGAGGTGGACAAGGCAGAGCGGTAGTGGGTCAGCAGAGAAGTTGACCTGGTGCTTGTTCACACTGCCATGCACTCACCAGGCTTGTGTGGTGCTTCTTGGTGAGCCTCGAATTATCACAGTGTCAGATGAGTTCCCCTAAGGTGTGCGTTAGTGGGTGCAAGCACGCAGTGAGTGTTTGCTGGACAGACATTGTGACTGGTGAGCAGATATGATACATAATAGAAAAGTTAAGCATGGCAAGGTTATTTAGAATGACTAAGAGGGGCTGGGGTTATGGCGCAGTGGTAGCGTGCTCGCCTAGCACACGAGAGGCACTGGGTTCGATCCTCAGCACCACATAAAAATAAAATAAAGATATTGTGTCCACCTACAACTAAAAAATAAATATTAAAAAAAAGAATGACTAAGAATGACTAACGAACGTGAGTTTGAATGACTAAGGTGGAAGCCAAGATCAGACCGGTTGGGGAAGCCTTCCAAATAGGACTGCAGTTTGCCATTGGAATTCTGAGACTTAGTGGGATCTTATTACATTTGCCACGCTCTTTCTGGATGTTGTTTGCATGAGAGCATGTGAAGAAGCCAGAGAGAAATGCCAATTCTGTGACCTAGGTGGTGGTAATGGAGATCAGCTAAATGAGGGAGATAGGATCTAATGAGAGACATACTTGGGACAAGTGTGAACTAGTTTTCTCAAGGCTCTGGGAGTAGGATCTTAACAGCGAAGGGTAAAAACAAGTTTGGTAGTGTCTGGGAAGCTTGGTCCTGCATACTCTCAGGCTGTTGTTTGGCAGGAGAGGGTTGGAGGCTCTGCATACAAGGCCCAGAGCTTAGATTGCATCTGTTTGCCCACTTGTGTTTTACTTAAAATTGGACCCAGTAATCAATAAAACATGAAGTTAAAATGGGTCTACTGCCCTCTAATTGGGAGCTGATGAAGATTATGAGCAGGGATTTATTGTGGGCTGGGTTGGGTGCATGTTATGGGAATCCAGGGAGATAGTCTGCTTAGAGACACAACTCTTTTCATTATTACAGGGCTCTGTGACCTTTGAGGATGTGGTTGTATACTTTTCCCAGGAGGAATGGAACTTCCTTGGTGAGGCTCAGAGAATGCTCTACCGTGACGTGATGCTGGAGGTCTTTGCACTTGTTGCCTCACTGGGTAAGGCCCTCATATCCACCTTCAGTGTCCTCAGCTGGTTTCTGCCTTTCCTCTCTTTTCCAGAGGCAGCTCTGTTCTTCTCATAGATGGACAATGGGCACAGCTTCAGTTCCTTGTTCCCTTTTGTAGGTGCTACAGGTGTCAAGGCTGGGCTGTGTATACTGCCTCCTTTCACAAAAATCTCGAACACCAGCTGCCCTGATGCTTTTTCCAGTGAAGATTTGTGGATCAGGAGACTTGGATTTAGTCCAGTGGATCCTATCTGTCTTCGCCTTTTCCTGCTAGGATGACACTCTACACCATTCCACCTCTGTGCTTTGGATTCTCCATACTTCTAAGTGATATTTTTGGGGGTCAGCCTGTATCAGGAATTGTAGAGACCCATCACAGTCATGTTAGTGGGGACCACTTGGTTTTTTCTGCAGAATGCTTCTCAGAAATTCATTATGTGATACTAATTTTCTTTCCTGAGGTTGTTCTGCAACTGATTGTCCTCAGCTAGTGCTGAACTTTTACCTGTTCTGTGTTTTCCTTAGGACTTGCATCTTCTGGGTCCCATGCCATTGTCCAGCTAGAGCTGGGAGGAGAACCCTGGGTACATAACAGTGGACATGACCCCAGGCATAGCAAGAGGGCCTCATAGTAGGCCTGGCCCTGGTGAATGCATCAGGGGAAGGATGTGATATCAATAGCTGTGTTCAGATTGTCACAGGAACATGTTTTATGCCAGACACTGTTTTGGTGTCAAGGCCAGGGGCTATATACCTCATTTCTGTCTCTTCTCATTCCTCATATTTTGTCCATCTGCCATTTCTACTCTTTTGGGGGGAGGGTGTAATGGAGGTTGAACTCAGGGGCACTCGACCACTGAGCCACATCCCCAGCCCTATTTTGTGTTTTATGTACAGACAGGTTCTCACTGAGTTGCTTTGCACCTTGCCGTTCCTGAGGCTGGTTTTGAACTTGTGATTCTCCTGTCTCAGCCTCCCTAAGTGCTGGGATTACAGGCTTATGCCACTGTGCCCGGCTTCATTTCTACTCTTGACTCTTTTGGTGATGCTGGGGATTGAACCCAAGGCCTTGTGCATCTGAAGCAAGCACTCTACCAACTGAGCCATATCCCCAGCCCCTCTGCTCTTGACTTTTGACCAGTATTATCTGTCATCCTTCTCTTCTTCTGCCTAGGCTTCTCTCCTCTTCCTGTCCACTGCTTCCTATGTTGTGCTATCCAGTATTAGCCTACTCTCCATGCGTCATGATATTTGTATATATCCTTAAAATAGTCTTGAATACCAGGCACTCAGTTACAATAGGATTTTCCTGGGCCTAAGCATATTCTTCACAAAGCATGCATGTATCACCAGCCAGCCAAGAGCCTGGTGAAAACTGTTTGCAGAGGAATAAGCTGTGGACTTTGCCTCTCCTCCCTGCACTGCAACCCATCCTTGAATTCCTGCTCTTTGACATATACAGGCCCAGTACTGTGTAGCAGCCCATTACTCAGCCTGAATCCAGCTGCCTCATTCTGAAAAAAATCCCATGGATTTGTTCCTTGGAATGTTGGACACACATTGGTGACGCTGCTGCCTCTTCTTACCAATGTTAACATCTATTTCACTAGCATTTCTCTGTTTTTAGGTTATTGGCATGGAGTTGGGAATGAGGAGGCATCTTCTGAACAAGATGTTTCTGTAGAAGTGTCACAGATAAATACTCCAAAGGCAGATCTGTCCACCCAGAAGCCCCATCCCTGGGGCCCAGACTCAGAAGGTGATGTGCATCTGGCTAAGTGCCTAGGGACAAACTCTGGGAAGAAACCTTGTGGGGCACATAAAAAATGTCACCCACACCAGAAGCACCACAGTGAAAAGGAACTCTTTAGAAGGGATGGGAACAGGGTCTCCTGTATGAGGAGTTACAGTGTCCATGAGTCAAAGAAGTCTTTGCTTTCCTCGGAGGCTGAGAAGGACTTCTCAGATAGCTTGAGAGTCCAGGCTCACAGCAGAGGGAAGCAACGAAAGCATATTGGGGATATGGAAGCCTTTCACAAGGGGCAAAAACTCCATAAGTGCAGTGAATGTGGGAAGGCCTTCTGCCAAAAATACAGACTTGCTCAGCACCAGAGAGTCCACACTGGAGAAAGACCTTGCGAGTGCCATGGATGTGGGAAGGCCTTTAGCTACAAGCACGTACTGGTTCAGTACCAGAGGGTTCACACTGGAGAAAGGCCTTACAAGTGCAACAAGTGTGAGAAGGCCTTCAGCAACAAACCAGCACTTGTTCGGCACCAGCGAATTCACACTGGAGAAAGGCCTTATGAATGCGGTGAATGTGGGAAATTTTTTAGCCAAAGCTCCAGTCTTAGTGAACATCAGAGAATCCACAGTGGGTCAAGGCCCTATAAATGCAGTGAATGTGGGAAATTCTTTACCTCCAATTCCAATCTAATCAAACACCAGAGAGTTCACACAGGAACAAGGCCTTCTGAGTGCAGTGAATGTGGGAAAGTCTTTAGCCAAAGCCCAGCCTCATCAAACACCAGAGAGTTCACACTGGTGAAAGGCCGTATGAGTGTAACGAATGTGGGAAACTCTTTAGCCAAAGCTCTACCCTCATCAAACATCAGAGAGTTCACCCTGGATCAAGGCCTTACAAGTGCATTGAATGTGGGAAATGTTTTAGTCAAAGCTTCGGCTTAACACAGCACCAGAGAGTTCACAGGGGAGAAAGACCATGTGAGTGCAGTGAATGCGGAGAATTCTTCAGCCAACACAGCCACAGCCAGCTTACTTGGCACCATAAAGTTCACAATGAAGAAATGCCCTGTGAGTGCAGTAAGTGTGGAATAGTCTTCAGTCAGTGGTCTGCTCTAGTTGAGCATGCGAACCATCACAGCCCAGATAGTCCTTATGAGTGCAGTGAATGTGGGAAAGGCTTCAGCCAAAGATCTAACCTGAGTCAACACCAGAAAGTTCATACCAAAGTAATGCCTTAGAATGAAATGGAGATAGCAGGGAATGTGCTGTCTCCATATTTAATGCATCGACACATTGGAAAGCCTCAGTAAAGGAGTTGTCAGCAGGAAGTGAACACATGCATCTGAACATTCATAGCGTGGATGTTTCTGATGAGTACCAGGCTCAGGCAGCTTTTAAGCAGCTATATTTTATTTTCTGAGTACTTTCACTGAGTTTCTCTTTTTTTTTTTTTTTTGGTACTGGGGATTGAACTCAGGGGCACTCGACCACTGAGCCACATCCCCAGCCCTATTTTGTGTTTTATGTAGAGACAGGGTCTCACTGAGTTGCTTAGC
>PVHX01014188.1:18975-51591 GCA_004024805.1 Geosciurus inauris | reverse complement strand
AAAAAAAAAAAAAAAAAAAAAAAAAAAAAAAAAAAAAAAAAAAAGAAAATATGTAAGGCAATGTAAGGAGAAGGGATATATTTAAAATATTTAATAGAAGTTGTCTCCAGGCATAAGAAATGGGAAGAGGGAAACTTGTCACTATATCCACTTTTGCATCTACCAAAATATGTATGTGCATTATTATGCATAATATATTTTTAAAAATAAAAGATTTAGAAATGAAAAGCTATTTGAACCAAAAGGACTTCAGAGAAATCTACAAAAATTAGTCATTTATTAGAAGTCATTAGGGAATAAAATGAGAGGGATGAGATTCTATTCACAAAAGCAACTAAAATATCAAACACATTTAGAGATTTGGAATAAACTACCACTTCTGGTAGTAGGTAAAAAGATTAAAAAGTAGGGCTGGGATTGTGGCTCAGCGGTAGAGCGCTTGCCTCGCATCAGTGAGGCCCTGGGTTCGATCCTCAGCACCACATACAGAACAATAAAATAAAGACATTGTGTCCATCTACAAAAAAATTAAAAAAAAAAAGATTAAAAAGTAGTTAATTTTTGGAGAATATAACTAAGGATGCAAAGAGATGAAGCACTTCTGTACTTTTTTTTTAACTCTGTGCATTGATTTTACTTAAAAACAAGGCAAACGTGTGTGTGTGTGTGTGTGTGTGTGTGTGTGGCCTTGAACCTAAGAAGAAATACAAGATCTTTAAAAAGAAAGCAACAAACTCCCTGAAGGACAAGAATATTACCAATTGTTTTTAGAATTTGGAGATAATTTAAAATTCCTAATGTATTTAGAACACACACATGAATTTTTTTTTTTTTTTTTTTTTGGTACTGGAGATTGAACTCAAGGGCACTCGACCACTGAGCCACATCCCCAGCCATATTGTGTGTTTTATGTAGAGACAGGGTGTCACTGAGTTGCTTAGCACCTTGCTGTTGCTGAGCTTTGCACCAGCGTGCCTGGCTACACATGAACTTTTACCAATGTCAAAAATATCCCCTATGTGCCAGGTGCAGTGGCCCATGCCTGTAATCCCAGTGATCCTGGAGGCTGAGGTTTGGAGCACAAGTTCAAGGCCAGCCTCGCACCTTAGTGAGGCCCTAAGCAACTTAGTGAGAGCTTGTCTCAAAATAAGAAGTAAAAAATAAAGAAGACTTGAGATGTGGCTGGGTGATTAAGTGCCCCTGGGTTCAATCCCCAGTAGCCACCCCCCACTAAAAAATAAAAAAATCCCCTCTGTAAAATACAGGAACATTTAGAAAGTTCGTACACTCATTGCTATTCCTGTTTAAATTTTTTTGTTTTTAATTTTAGATTTGGGTCCCCCCCGCCCACCTCCCGCCACTAGAAGCAAAGGAGAGGCACAGGAGAAAAACTACAGTGGTCTTTAAAGTAGCAATAACGATGCAGTCCAGCTCAGAAATCAACGTGACAGACTATGTCAGGGATATTTGACATCTTTCAGAGTATTTGTTGTAAATATTAATGAATATATGATAATAAGAAGCATTTTTTAAAATCTAGAAACAAAATTCTCAACTATTGTTTAATAATAGAAAGTAGAACATGGAAGGCCCTCCATTTCTCAAAAGTTACCATCATTAACAATATAATGACTCCCAACATTTAAAAAAATTTTTTCAGTTGTAGATAGACACAATACCTTTATTTTACTTATTTATTTTTAATGTGGTGCTGAGGATAGAACCCAGTGCCTCAGTGTGCTAGGCAAGAGCTCTACCACTGGGTTACAAGCCTAGCCCATTTCCTAACTTTTTTTTCATGTGTCTTTTTTGTTTTGTTTTTTTGGTGGTGGTGGGGATTGAACCCAGGGCTCGGTACATGCGAGGCGAGCACTTTACCACAGTACCACACCCAACCCTTGCATGTACTTCTAAACCCACATGCAGGTGTGCATACAGTTTTTTGCTTGTTTTTGTTGTGGTGCTGGGGATTTAATACTTTACCACCAAGCCACATCCCTGTGGAGAGTGGATGAGCCCCCGTCATGGGCTGATCCTCCAGGGAAACATTCCTTGTAAAACGCGAGGATGTTACCAGCTTTGGCTCTTGGCTCTAGTGCTAAGAATTTTCAGATGTCGGGGCTGGGGTTGTAGCTCAGTGGTAGAGCGCTTGCCTCGCATGCGTGAGGCCCTGGGTTCGATCCTCAGCACCACATACAAAGCAATAAAATAAAGACATTGTGTCCATCTATAACTAAAAAAATATTAAAAAAAAAAAAGAATTTTCAGATGTCCCAGGACAATGGGTGTCAGGTAGGCAGGATGATGGCAGAATGTTCTAAGCACTGCAACAATAGGATAGCTGCAAAAAACGTTCCTAGCTCCATAACTTTTTAGTGCACAAAAGCCTCTGACAACTCACAAGCCTTCAACAATTTACAATGCCCTTATAGTTTAACTTCGTGATTATGAGACCCTGTATAATAAACGTGTGGAGCTAGTTCTGGGTCACTGTTCCTTCATCAGAGGGGAGTGTCCCACCTGGCCCCAGCTTTATTTGATAATGTGTCTGTGTTTTCTTTGTCTTCGTGGTTTTCTCCATCTCCAGTCGCCCCTACTTGAGAATCCTTTATTGATGCTGCGTGAGTTTTGGCACATCCCCAGCTTGCGTGCTCTCACTTGCGCTCTCTCTCTCTCTCTCTCTCTCTCTCTCTCTCTCTCTCTCTCTCTCTCTCTCTCATTTTGAGATAGGGTCTCACTAAGTTGTTGGAGGCCTCATTAAGTTGCTGAGGAGGCCTCCAATTTGTGATCCTTTTGCCTCAGCCTCCCAGCTGCTGGGATTACAAATTTGAGCCACTTTGTTTGGAGATGTTTTGATGTACTGTGACCATGCTGACACTGAAGGGACGGCCCCCCCCAGGACTGGCCACTGGTAGAGACTATAAGCAACTCACCTCAAGCATACCTTTCATATGCAAACCAACCCATCCAGAGCCCACAACCCTAACTATGCAGGACTCAAACCCTGGGTCACTATCCACCTGCCCTAACCAGCCCAGGACCAGGTATCAGACAACTAAGAACCGCCCTATGCCCTAGAGCCCACGGAGATTATTTGAACCAGCCAATCCTAATTCTGCTTACCCTGCCTCACTTATCCGGTCCTGTGGAAACTTCAGGAAAGCCTCTTGCCCACTTCTCCTCCTCATACTCTCTGCTCCTGCCTGATGCTGATGCTTCCTTGAATGGCCCTATATGACTTATTGTGTCGCTTACTTTAAGGATCTGTGAGTATAACAAACTTCTTCCTTCATGACAGTTGTTTTTGTGATTGTGTTTTATCAATCCTGATTAAAACTGACTATAATTTTAATTTATATATATATATATTTGTATCAAGGATTGAACCAAGGGGAGCTTTACCACTTGAGCTACAACCCTATCCCCTTTATATATATATTATTTTTTTAATTTTTTTTTTTTAGTTGTAGATGGACACAATGTCTTTATTTTATTGCTTTGTATGTGGTGCTGAGGATCGAACCCAGGGCCTCACACATGTGAGGCAAGCGCTCTACCGCTGAGCTACAATCCCAGCCCCATATATATATATATTTTTTGGTACTGGAGATTGAACTCAGGGACACTCGACCACTGAGCCACATCCCCAGCCCTATTTTGTGTTTTATGTAGAGACAGGGTTTCACTGAGTTGCTTAGCGCCTCACCGATGTTGAAGCTGGCTTTGAACTCGCGATTCTCCTGTCTCAGCCTCCCAAAGTGCTGGGATTACAGGCTTGTGCCACCGCGCCCGGCTCCCTTTTATATTTTTAAAAATATTTTTTAGTTGTAGATGGACACTATACTTTTATTTTATTTAGTTATTTTTATGTGGTGCTGGGGATTGAACCCAGTGTGTCACACATGCTAGTGCTCTACCACTGAGCTAAACCTCTGCCCTTATTTTATATTTTGAGACAAGTTCTTGCTAAGTTGCTTAGGGCCTCACTAAGTTGCTGAGGCTGGCCTCAAACTTGCAAACCTCCTGCCTCTGCTTCCCAAGTTGCTAGAATTATAGATATGCATCACTGCATCTAGACATCCACTTGTTCTTTTTTAGTCTTTTTTTTTTAATTTTTTTTAGTTTTACATGGATATAGTGTCTTTATTTGTTTACTTATTTTTATGTGGTGCTGGGGATCGAACTCAGTGCCTCACACGTGCAAGGCAAGTGCTCTGCCACTGAGCCACAACCTCAGCCCTCTTTTTTAGTCTTTTTAAAAAAATATTTTTAATTGTATACGGACCCAATATTTTTATTTTATTTAATTTTATGTCATGCTGAGGATCAAACCCAGTGATTCACATGTGCTAGGCAAACACTCTACCAATGAGCTACAGCTACAGCCCCTCACTTGTGTGGTTTTTAAAATATATATATTTTTAAAATGTTTTAGTTATAGATGGATACAATATCTTTATTTTGTTTATTTATTTTTGTGTGGTGCTGAAGATTGAACCCAGTGCCTCACATGTGCAAGGCAAGTGCTCTGCCAGTGAGCCACAACCCCAGAATCCCCACACTTGTGTTTTAACAGCATGTAAAACCATTTGCTTTCCTATAACCTTCCTGGTGCTAGGTTTTCAGATTTTTAAATATTTTAATTATTTATTAATAACAAACAAATAAATAATAAGTAATAGTAAATATTAATAAACAAAATATTTATTAATAAATATTTTAAAATATTTATTAAATATTTAATTATTTAAAATATTGATTAAAATATTTATTAGCTACAGTCCCAGGGAGGAAGTCAGGACTGGTTACCCTGTGCTTTTTACATAGTAGGTGCTTAATAAGTGTTCATCACGTTAAATGTTCGCTGTGAATAGGACTTTTGCTTAGACGTAGAGAGATCAAGGCCAGGCTATCATCTGGGCTGCTGGGGCATCTCCTCTCCTGCCTGTAGGAACAAAGCAGCTCCCTGGGCATGAAAGCTGCGGAAGGCCCCACGTGGGTATTCCAGCTCCAGTGGAGAGGATGCCTCTAGAAACTCCCTCCAGATGTTCCTAGTAGAGTTCAGAGAGGCTGAACAGTAGAACCACTGGGCTTGAGAGCGCCCCCTTCCTAACAGAGAGGGCAAGTTGTGGGAACACATAGAAACTGGAGTTACCCCAAAGTGTGAGGAGAAAGGTGAGAGTTAAATTGTTACAGCACATAGTAGGTGTTCAGTAAATTTCAGAGGGAGAAAACTCCAGGTCTGTAAAGGTAGAGAGAAAGAAAAGATATACCAGGGGAGGGCATGTCAGCTAATGATAAACCAAATTAAATGTCACCAGCTGAATATGATGCACCCTGTTCCACCATCCATCTAGAATACTGGGAAGCCTTGGTGAGCTAGGCAAGTTCTTACTGCTGCTTCTTTCTTCTCCCCAAGCACTGCCTTTCAATGACCTTGCCCTTCCTCAAGAACAGGAGGAATGGCCCAAATTACGGGTGAGCTGGAGTCCACTTGCTCTCTGGAACCATTACCCTACACTCCTCATTTTGTGAATTGGAGCAAGGAGATCAACACAGCAGATATGGCATGCTGGCCCTGATCAAGACATGTTATTCCAGTTTCTCTTTTTAATCCTAAAAATAGCTGCCTGGGCATTGCTACTAGAAGTTTAAAATGGTGCAATCACTTTGGAAAACAATTTCATAGTTCCTTATAAAATTAAGCAAACACTTATCATTGACCCAGAAATCCTGCTACTAAATATCTACCCGGAAGAAATGAAATATGTCCATTCAAAAATCTGTATGTGACTGTTCATAGCAGTTTTATTAATAATAGCCACAAATATCAGTCAGCTGGAGAATATGTAAGCAAAATGTGATATGACCATATAATTGAGAACTACTCAGCAATTTAAAAAAAGGAACAAACTACTAATACATATAACAACATGAATGAATTCCAAGTGTTATGCTGAGTAAAACCAGCCACAGTAGAGTGCGTAATATATGGTTCTATTTATGTGAAATTCTAGAACTGATTAAATGATCCATAGTGGCAGCAAATCAGTGGCTATTGAGGGACGCCGGTTAAGGGCAAGGATCAACTGGGAACAGCATGAGGAAACTTTCTGGGGTAATGGGACTAATCTATATATCATGATTAATCTGTGAGTTACATGGGGACATACCTGTGTCCAAAGTCATCAATTGGTATACTCAAGATTCATGTATCTCGGGGCTGGGGTTGTGGCTCAGTGGTAGAGCGCTTGCCTCGCATGCGTGAGGCACTGGGTTCGATCCTCAGCACCACATAAAAATAAATAAAATAAAGATATTGTGTCCATCTACAACTGAAAAAATATTAAAAAAAAAAGATTCATGTATCTCACTATGTGTAAATAGTACCTCAATTAAGCCAGGTTCTGTGGTGCATGCCTATAATCCCAGTGGCTTGGTAGGCTGAGGCAGGAGGAGCACGAGTTTAAAGCCAACCTTAGCAAAGCCCTGAACCACTCAGCGAGACCCTGTCTCTTTATAAAATATATAAAATAAAATATAAAAAGGGCTGTCTCTAAATAAAATATATAAAAGGTTTGAGGATGTTGCTCAGTGGTTAAGTGCCCCTGGTACCAAAAAAAATAGTACCTAAATTAGAAGAAAAGTGTAAACAGAAACATAAAAAAAACAAAACAAAATACTCCTCTTTCAAAATGTTGTGTGGTATTGGGATATCCTTACTTTAGAGAAAAGGAAAGAAGATCAAAGAAGGTATTATATTTCTTTTTTGCTCAATATCATCTGTTATATGAAACTGACATATACAAGTGCCAAGAAGTACATGGTTTAGACTGGCATGAGGGAGCCAAAATACACATCATAAAGTTGTCAGAGGGCCTGGGAAGTCCTTCTGAAAAGATTACACATTCCCAATGAGATTCCTGCTTTTCCCTACCCCACCATGGGTTGAATCAGAGTCCTGGGAGAAGACACCAATACAGTGCAGAGAAGGAATCCATGATTAGGTGATGTGGGCTTTGGAAGGTTTATGTAAGTCAGTCTAACAGCTCTGGGGTTTATTCCAGAGAAGCTCTAGGAGGTGGTGGGTGTAGAGAGCCATCCATAAGCTGTGTGTGAACTACCATGCAACAGTCACACAGCATTAGAGATAGGGCTGATCTGCTGTAGCTGCAGCCCCAGTGTGTGTGATCTGCCAAGATGTCAATCAACCTGCTGACTGAAAGACTCCCTCTTCTTCCTACCTTGGGAAAGAATGTTCATGGAAGTCTTTGATGTCCCAGATATAAATAAAGCACACGTGGGGGCCATTTTGCCTTTTTGCCATCTGCCAGATCATCTGGCTGTGGAAACGTCCTACCCTTGCATTTTAAAGCTATTTTCTGTGTTTTGTGGTTTTTTTCATCCCCTTACTTCTTTTAGTCAGTCCTTTGCCGGTCAGAGAATCTTCCCTACCGCCCGCACAGGACATGGGTGACAGGTGGGTGTTGGAAACAGACGTATGATGAGAGGTGTGTTGAGTTGTGTCAAGAGTGTGAGGGAGGGCTGGGGTCATGGCTCAGTGGTAGAGCACTTGCCTAGCATGTGTGAAGCACTGAGTTTGATTCTCAGCACCACATATAAATAAAGTCCATTGACAACTAAGAAAATATTAAAAAAAAAAAAAAAAGGAGTGTGAGGGAGAGGTAAGAGCTCAGATCACCTTATGATCTCTACCATGGAGCCTTCAGGGAATGAAAGTTGCTGAGATACTTTGGTTTTCTGCCTGTTTTATACCAAGACACACATTATCTAAATCTCTCTGAAACATGGAATTTTTTTTGTACTAGGGATTGAACCCAGGTGTGCTTTACCACTGAGCCCTTTTTATTTCTTATTTTGAGACAAGTGTCATTAAGTTGCCAAGGCTGGCCTTGAACTTGGGATCCTCCTGCCTCAGTCTCCGGGGTTGCTGTGATTACAGATGTGCGGCACCATGCCTGGATCCTGAAATATTTTAAAGCAAATCATAGGCTAGCATAGCATTTCATATATTCTAGCATTTAGATCTTTGGTTTAATATATATCTTCAAAACACTTATTTACAGCTGGGTGTGGTGACACACTCCTAAATCCCAGTGGCTTGAGAGGCTGAGGCAGGAGGATCATGGGTTCAAAGCCAGCCTCAGCGATTTAGGGAGGCCCTAAGCAACTTAGTGAGACCCTGTTTCTAAACAAAATATAAAAAGCACTGGGGATGTGGCTTAGTGGTTGAGTCCCTGGGTTCAATACCCAGTACAAAAACAAAACAGTTATACAATTTTTTGGAGAATAAAGAAATTTTGAAGTAAAATTCAGACAACATAAAATTTACTGCCTACTCATATCTATCGTAGGTGATGTAAAAACACTCTGGTGGTTAGCAGTGATGAAATTCCTCAATAATACACTTCTCAATGTATCCACTCAGGGCTGTATAAATAATTTTAACTCAAGCTGAGAATTTGAAGGCAAACTACATAATTACATAGATGGAGCATTAAAATCTGAAAGGGGAAAGAGAAAAGAATGCATACATTATTAAATTAAAAAATAAATCTGGAGCTGGGGCTGTGGCTCAGCAGTAGAGTACTTGCCTAGCACCTGTGAGGCACTGGGTGGGATCCTCAGCATCCCATAAAAATAAATGAAATAAATGTATTGTGTCCACCTACAACTAAAAAAATAAATCTGTGCAGAGGTAGCAATATATCATACAGACTAAGCTTGTGGATTCTGGAGCAAGCCTTTGTGTGTATAAATCCTTGCTCTTCAATTGTTTTGTTATATTGAGGGAAATCTTCTAGTGCTTTTTCCGATCTTAGTTTCTGTTTTTAAATGAGTAATTCTGGGGCTGGGGCTATAGCTCAGTAGCAGAGTGCTTTCCTAGCATGTGTGAGGCACTGGGTTTGATCCTTAGCACCACGTAAAAATGAACAAATAAAATAAAGGCATGCCATCTATATATAATTACCAAAATTTTTTTAAATGAGTAATTCTGCTTATATCTTTTTAAAAGATGAAATGGTATAATCCATTGTAATAACTGATATTATACATAGACGTGGAACAGAATAATTATTTAAAAAGCTATTTTTAAAAATAAAATAGTTTTACACTTATTTCAATAGAAGACATACAGTTTGAAAATACAAAGGCTTTTTAAGAAAAGATTATTGCAAGAAAATGTTAATAAAAAGAGTCAGGTATAGAAATATTAACATCACACATTTAATATATATAAGCAAAAAGGGATTCAAAGTCTATCCCTTTAAATGGTCAGAAAAATAAATGAGAGGAACAAAAGGCAGGAGAGAAAAATAAATAAATAGGATTCTTGACCATGAAGGTAGAACAATTTAAATAGATCACAGGTAAATAAATATACTAGGCATAAATATCCTAATAAGAGAAAATCTCCTAGTGTTGCATGAACGTTAATTTTCTTGTTTTGTTAATGCTATGGTTATGTAAGCTGTCAACATTTGGGAGAAGATGTTAACACAAATTCTTTATGCTAAGGTTGGGTATGTAGCTCAGTGGGAGGGTGCTTGACTAGTACGTGCCAGGCCATGGGCTCAATTCCCAGCACTGAAAAAAAAAAAAGGGAAAAAAAAAAAATGAACCAAGAAATTTTTCTGGAGTACTTTTGCAACATCCAGGGTAGTTCATAGTAAAAACTGGAGTACTTAAGAGACCAAGAAATAGGGCTAATAAAGTAAATAGTGCAGAATGTCAGAATGAGCCTCTAAGTGCAACAGCGCTGCTGGAACTGAGGTAGTCTGTATAGTATTTTAAAAGCCTGCAAACTGACTTTACTGACAATTAAATGAAATCCAAATTCATTTTTTCTCTCCCCGCCCTCTCTTCCGGTATTACTGGTTAGAAATGTGCAAATTGCTCCTGGGTTCAGTTTTGCAAAAGGGTTCTTCCTAAAATATCTGTTTCATACATTAATGTCTCTCCTGTCCATAATTTTTATTGTTTATTATTGATTATCCATTGGCTTATCCATTAGCGCACCCATTGGCTAAGAGTTCTGTCTGTTTGAGACTAATTGGATCGTCACTTCCGCTTTCGCGTTACCTAGAAACGAACTTCCGGCCTATTAACAGCGGGCGGGTTGGCCAGTGTGGGAAGCTCCCCTAGGTTAAGCCGCCGGCAGGCGCCGGGTAGGCAGACCAAGTCGAGGCGGAGGTCGCGCTTTGTGGTTCCACAGCTGTGGGATGTTGCGGCCAGGGGCCTCCCGACTTGGGGCCCTGGGGTACCGCGCGGCGCAGACTCGTCGACTTCACCTTGCGCAGCTCGGGAGTCTGTCCTCCGCCACCGCGGGAGCTGGTCTTTGGGCTCAGAACCCGAACGTTAAACCTCCGGCTGCCGCCAGCCCCTTCCTCAGTCCGCCGGACTCCCTAGACATCTAGCCGGGGCTGATCCATGTCATTTCCTGACCTCCGACCCGAGAGGTCTCCAGATTAAAGATAAAAACGGGGATTTTTTTTCTTTTCCTGCTCACTCGGGGAAAAACATCCTTTTATTTTTCGGCAGGTGTTATTTTGCAGAACTCCCTGAGGAAGGCGGTGACCGGCGGGTTCAGGTTTATTAAATTCCTGTTTATATTGTGTTTACAATAATATTGTAAATTTTTAATTTACAAATTAAAAATCCCATTCTCTTCTGGTTGTATTAGAGGAATGCCTGTGATAAGGGCAACCAGTTACAGTGGATTGAGACTTGTAATTGCTAATTGAACCTGCTTTTAGTTTTGATTGCTCTAACTACAGCAACTTCTCAGGCTTTATAAAATCTTATTTTGAGAAATTTCTGTGAAAAGCACAGCAGATTACTTTGGAATTCTTTTCTCCTCAAAAACAAAACAAGTTCCTGGTTTAGGTATTTTTTTAAAAAAGTTTTTTATACCTTTATTTTATTTTTTTAATGTGGTGCTGAGGATCGAACCCAGGCCCTCACACCACGTGCTAGGTGAGCGCTACCATTGAGCCAGCAGCCCTGGTTCAGGTATCTTTTTTTTTTTTTTTTTTTTAATATTTATTTTTTAGTTGTAGGTGGACAGAATATCTTTATTTTATTTTATGTGGTGCTGAGGCTTGAACCCAGTGCCTCCCGCGTGCTAGGTGAGCACGCTACCACTGCGCCATAATCCCAGCCCCTGGTTCAGGTATCTTAATAGTAGTAATTATTCATTTTGTTTAAATTTTTTTCATATATATAGAGTGGTTTTTGTGATTTCGTTTGTTTTGTTTACAAAATACAATGCTGGGTTTGATTTTTTTTCCTTTTGAAAAATATTGAGTATAAATGTCCTATACATTAAATATCAAGAAATATTCATTATTGATTACAAGTCAGGCTGTAATACTGAGGGAACCATAGAGTCAAAATAATCACTTGTGATACAGTAGTGACAATTCCATTCCAACACTGGACACATAATGATTTGCTCACAAGATAGGACAAGGTGGGGGGCTGGGGTTATGGCACAGTCGTAGCGTGCTCGCCTAGCATGCGTGAGGCACTGAGTTCGATCCTCAGCACCACATAAAAATAAAATAAAGATATTCTGTCCACCTACAACTAAAAAAAATAAATATTAAAAAAAAAAAAGATAGGACAAGAGCCTGGGGTGTGGCTCAGTGGTAGAGCGCTTGCCTAGCATGCGTGAGGCACTGGATTCAATTCTCAGCACCACATATAAATAAAATAAAGGTCCATTGCCAACTAAAAAAAAAAAAAAAGATATGACAAAACCTGTCAAAAGAGCCATCACTTTGAGCCACCTATATGCCACAATAGAAAATGGTTTTGAATCATAGTATGAACAGTCTCGATAATCTCATCTTCACCTTATATATTTATCAGGTCACATTGAGACTGTAGAGTTACACTGTCACAAAATTTAAAGATTTCATCTTGGCTTTATTTCAAATTATTATTAATGAGTGAAAATGAGTCATACAAAGCCAAAGATACTTTTAAGGTAATCTTTCATAAAAGAAAAAGAATCAAATTTTAGTATAAGAAAGTTTCCCCCATGCAATGAATTTCTTAATGGAAAAAAAATAAAAGAGCAGTGTAATTAACCTTTCCTTCAAAGAAGGGAAAGAAACTTAAATCTGTTATGGAAAATCTGGATATATTTCCTAGTCCCACAATATGTGTTTATTTTACGTGTGTACTTGAATGATGCAAGTCTATGAGGCAGGTATCTATGGCAAGCCAAATTCATCCACCAGGACTCCATCCTTGTTTCTTATTTCAGTGGGAACACCCTCTGGAATTGCAGGTGCAGACGCTGCTTCTTCCAAATAAGAACTATCTTCATCAGCCAGAAGCTTATTACCCAGTACATCCAACTCTGCTTCTAGGTCATTTTCAACTAATTCTGGGGTGCTATAGCTGCGACTTAGTGCTTCTTGAATTTCATTTGCATCTTCCATCATATGCTCTAATTGGTCTTGTAAATCCTCAATCTGGTCAATTTTCACTTGCTTTTATGCCTTCTTCATTTTCTTTACTCCCAGTTCATAGCATCAACCGTGGTTTGGGTGTCCTTCGGTGACTGGATGGTGTAATTGGCTTGTTCCATGTTAAAGGACTGTTGGGCGAGGTTGTTCCACTGCCGCTCATAATCTGCTTTTGCTTTAAAACACGCAAGGCTTTCTCCTTGACCATATTCTTTGCGGACCCTCTCTTATCTTTTTGATTTGATCCTTATACTTCACTAGCTCAGCATCCAATTGGGAAATCAATGGATTGATTGATTTGTCAATGGATTCTGCCCTGCTGTCCACCATGCCAGTGCAGTCGGTCAGGCCTAAGCCTTGGATTTCGCTTCCTGGAAGAATTTAAGAATCGGTTCATCTTGGGCACCCTTCGGGAAGAAACTCAAACACTTGAGAAAAACCAAAAACGGAAGGGGAGTCGCTCTCACTTCAAGTTCCAGCTCTTCCAGGGCCTAGTACAGTGTTCCTGACCCTTCTGAGTTTTTAGCTCCACCTTCCGGAGGAGGAGCTCAGAGCATTGGAAGGGGCAGGGGGAGAACTTTGATTCTTTTTAATAATGATAATGACACTGACTTCTCAACTCCTTTAAAATGTACTTGATTAGCATTTCAATACCTCTCCCACTTCCCAGACCCAAATTGGCCTTCTTGATCCAACCTGACTGCTTGTCTAATTCTGGCTTCAGATCTCTTTCATAGGATTTATTTCGTAAGTGTCACTGAGAGACCTCTTATGAGCTCCTGTTTTCTATCTTAATGAAGTGTGAAGACTTGGGGTTTATAAGGCAGCCCCCACATTCTTCATAGGCCTTTTCCTTAATTCTCAGCACTCATCTTCTGACATTGTACCTAAAATTAAATGAAGGTTTTGTGATTTAGTGAGAACTCTGGAAATATCCAACATTTGCCACTGATGTTTCCCACTGATATTTCTTTACATCTTTTTTAAAAAATACCTTTTTTTTTGTATGTTTGTTTGTTTTCTTGGGGGGGGGGTACTGGAGATTGAACTCAGGGACACTCTACCACTGAGCTACATCCCCAGCCCTATTTTGTGTTTTATGTAGAGACAGGGTCTCACGAGTTGCTTAGTACCTCGCCGTTGCTGAGGCTGACTCTGAACTCGCAATTCTCCTGTCTCAGCCTCCCTAAGTGCTGGGATTACAGGCTTCTGCCACCGGGCCTGGCTAAAAATTACCTGTGTTTTTTATTAATTTATTTTTATGTGGTGATGAGGATGGAACTCAGTGCCTCACACATGCGAGGCAAGCTCTGCACCACTGAGCTACAACCCCACCCCTTCTTTACATCTTTATATCTTAGTCTGTTACTCAGACAGGTGTCCCTTTGCCTAAAAGTCTGAAAACCATGACTAGATATCTCTCTGACCTCGTTTCTTAACTATCATTTTTTCTCCTCCCACTTTTCTAAAGTTAGTGACCCTCAGCTCTTTCATGACTAACCTTGATGCCATAGTGCCTTTGGCTCCCCTTAACTCAGTATTTGTTACTCCTGGTGCCTTGGGCCAAGTTTAGGGGTCCAAGAGAAAGTCCTATCTAATTTTTCACCTTTCTCTAACTGAATATAGTTTTTTCTTCCATCCTGAACATAAGCAGGAAATCCTCAGGTCAGGTGGGCTTTGTTAGCAGTGGAGACCACAGCAGTTTTTATATTACAGTGTATCCAAATAAAAAATTGGGAAAAAAAAGTTGCCCAGGTTGGTCTTGAACTTGCAGTCCTCCTGCATAATCTTCCCAAGTGACTGAGATTACAGGGGTGCACTGCCATGCCTGGGTAAGAGTCATTGTTTGTACACATCCCACTGCTCTTCTGATCCTTTGTTCTCCTCGATCCTCACACCCCTGAAGTCTATGACTATTGCCCCCAACTCTCTTTCAATTTTTCATGTTCCTTTTCTAACATGGAGAACTATTTTCAATTTCTTAATATTTTGGCCTTATTCTGTTTGGGGGGGGTTTATTTTATTTTATTTTTTGGTACTGAGGATTAAACTCAGGGACACATGACCACTGAACCACTTCGCCAGCCCTATTCTGTGTTTTATGTAGAGACAGGGTCTCACTGAGTTGCTTAGCTTCTCACCGTTGCTGAGGCTGGCTTTGAACTTGCAATTCTCTTGTCTTAGCCTCCCAAAGGGCTGGGATTACAGGCATGTGCCACCGCGCCGGCCAGTGTCATAATTTTTCTAACCACCATTTACCTTTTCCCATAAGATGTGACATGTCTTTTTGTCTTGGTTGAGCAGTTATTTGCATTAAAATTGTGATTATTTATGTTAATGACTTAGAAAGTTTTCCTATTTTTTCATGTATCTTGACAGATTTCCAAATTAATTTTAGTTAATCAAAGTAGAAAGGGTAATTTTAGAGGTGTATATAGAGTCCTTTATGTTTCTGCCTTGATTTTTATTTTTTTGCATCTCTAGGGGTTGAACCCTGGACCTTACACATTAGCACACACTCTACCACTGAGCTATGCCCTTAGCCCTCTGACTTGATTATTAAACTAGCATATTTAACTGTGTGTATGTGTACATATATATATATATATGTTTTCAGATGTAAGATCTCTAAGTATTGCTATGCTTTATTGAACATTTAATTAGTTAAATTTATTTTAATGTTTCCACTAAACTGGCCCAGGGTATAACTTGCTGTCTACTGCTACAGACTATAGGTGGTATTCAGAAGGCAAAGGAGAAGCTGTGCTCATGTTCTGAAGTGCTTCCCACTAAATGGTGAAACAGACCTCTCCATAGCTGTTTTTCTCTTTATGTCCTTATAGGCTTTATAGAGTAAGTGTAGTTTGTGTAAACATCTCTTCTGGGTGATGCATATGTATATAAATATTTATGTGAACATGTAAAGTCTGCATATCTGGATATCTACCCCAGATATATGTATCATTTATTTGTCCATCCTTTCATATCTGTGGTGTCTAGCTTATTCTACTTTATTTTCTGTCATTGTAACTATCTCTTATCTGAAAACATTAATTTAAAAAAAACGGACAAGTATTGTGTTTGTTTTTGTTTTTTCTCTCACTTTGGAACCTTCTACACACTGGGGCTTCCTTGTAGAACCAGTAGGTTTCAGGGCCTTCTGGGAAGCTCCGACTGAATCTTTCTCATCTTCTCTGCTCTTCCTTTTTTTTTTTTTTTTGGCTAGCTCTGGCTGGAGCAGTGGTTACTGGTGCCACCCTGTGGCTATGAGTGATGGAAGCAGGGGTGTGATTTCTTCACTGATTCCGTTTCACCCTGAAACCTAGAGGCCCCACATGCTTGGATTTAAACCCTGTTCTCATTGTCCTCACATCTCTTTCCAGGGCCTGCTGCCTGCGTTGTTGACTCCCCATTTACCCACTTGTATTCATCACCTGCCAGTGCTGTGCTGCCCTATTGCTGTGTACAGGACAGCAAAGGCTCCCCACTTGACCTACTTGTGCTTGTTATCCACCGTCAGCTCCAGGGCTGTCTGCCACCTGTTGTGGACTAGGTTAACACGAGTGACTCTGTCTTAGCTAAGGCATCCATTTTAGTTCTTTATGACCCTGTGCTGAACCCAGAGCTTTGTCAATTATAAATGATCATGGAAAGTACCAAATGTGTCAGTTACAAATGATCATGGAAAGGACCAAATGTGTGCAGAATACATACATTGCTTCATGTGCATTGTTTAGCTAGGGGCTCAATTCAGCTTCTGGACCCCTGCTTGCTTGCTGCTATGCCAACCAGGATGTGGTTTTTGCTTTTAAATACTTTGAAACGCTCAGGCTTGGTGCTGTTCCCTGTGGAGCGAGTTCAGGTCCTGTAGGAAGCAGTCGCCCGCTGGCTAATAAAGACATCACTGGGACTGGGTGGCTAATAAAGACCCCCTGATTTGGACATCAGTGGGACTTGGTGTGTTTTCTGAGCGGTCTGCCACATACCACCACCTTCTTCCTATATCTGGCATGATCCTTATGCACCCACTTCCCCAAGGGCCTGTCCTTCCTTCCTCCCTTCCCTTCCTTCCTTCTTTCCTTCCTTCCTTTCTTCCCTTCCTTTCTCTCTTCCTTCCTTCCCTTCCTTCCTCCCTTCCTCTATTCATTTCTTCCTTCCTTCCCTTCCCTCCCTCCTTCCTTTTCTTCCTTCCCTCCTTCCCTTCCCTCCTCTCCGCTCCCTCCCTTCCTTCTTTCCTTCCTTTGTACTGGGGATAGAACCCAGGGGCACTCTACCATTGAGCTACCCTGTGAAGTTGTCCAGGCTGGCCTTGAACATCTGATCCTCCTGCCTCAGCCTTCTGAGACGCTGGCTTTATAGGTGTGTGCTGCCATGCCAGGCTACTGCCTTTTATTTCCAAGTCAGGCTAAAAGTTTCTCTCTAGTCACCATTTTGGCCTTATTCTATAAATCTTGGTTCAGTTTCAGTAATTGGAAATTAATTTTTTTTAAATATATTTTTTTTAGTTGTAGATGGACACAATGTCTTTATTTTATTGCTTTGTACATGGTGCTGAGGATCGAACCCAGGGCCTCACGCATGCGAGGCAAGCGCTCTACCGCTGAGCTACAATCCCAGCCCTAAATTAATTTTTAATGATTTTTAAAAAATTTTTTTTTAGTTGTAGATGGACACAATGTCTTTATTTTATTGGTTTGTATGTGGTGCTGAGGATCGAACCCAGGGCCTCACGCATGCAAGGCAAGCACTCTACCGCTGAGCTACAATCCCAGCCCTTTAATGATTTTTTTAACTTATTGGTAATTTAGTTTAACTACACCCTGTAGAGTTCCTGAGATTCAGAAGTTTTATTCTTCCCTTTGTGCAATAATTTTTATTTAAAATTTTGTTTATTCAAACTAGAAATTTCTTCTTTAGATGTATATAGAATTTAATAACTTTTTGCTTTTCTTTTGGCACTAATTTTAAGGTGTTATCTCTGGGCTTTATTCTACAGGTTTAAATGCGAAGTATATTCACCATTGTTTATTCCAATGCATGGTTTGCAGGTCGATTTCTTTGACTCATCAGTGACACAGTGATTCATATGGCTTTTAATTTCAAAGCCCCCCCCCCCCCAATTTTCTTCCTTTTCACTGATTTTTAAATCTGATATATATTTATTTATGTATTTATTTATTTGGTACTGGAGTACTAAGGATTGAATCCAGGGGCACTTTACCACTGAGCCAGATTCCCAGCCCATTTTTATACTTTAAATAGACAGGGTCTCACTAAGTTACTTAAGGTCTAATTTGCTGAGGCTTACTTTGAACGTGCCATCCTCCTGCCTCACCTTCCCAAGCTGCTGGAATTACAAGCATGCATGACCACGCCTGGCCTGATATATTAATTTTCACCAGACATATGGCCTAGATGGACATGACTATATTTTTTCCCAGCACTGTGTTTATAATATAGATAAACTGTCACAGCTCAACCTAGGTAGGAGTACAGCAAATAGGATTCCTCAAAACATTTATCACAGGTGGCTCTGAGACTTACAAGGCAAACTCAGGTCTAAGGAATATCATTGTATCTGGTACACAGTGGTTGGTAAATACTTCCTCTGATTTAAAAGAATGTAGCTATAAACATTTTATTAGGTGTTTTGTTGATGTGTATTCATTCCTGTGGAATTTAAGAGACACTGCCCCCTCCCCTGCTTGTCCTGTTTTTCCAGAATCCCGTTACCATCTGACCTGTTCTTGTATTATGCTTAATTTATTACAAATACTCTGTTGGAGCCGGGTGCGGTGGCACAAGCCTGTAATCCCAGCACTTAGGGAGGCTGAGACAGGAGAATTGCAAGTTCAAAGCCAGCCTTAGCAACGGTGAGGCGCTAAGCAACTCAGTGAGACCCTGTCTCTACATAAAACACAAAATAGGGCTGGGGATGTGGCTCAGTGGTCGAGTGCCCGAGTTCAATCTCAAGTACCAAAAAAAAAAAAAAAAAAACCCAACAAAAAAAACTCTGTCAGCCTGGATCTGTCTCTCTTGCCTGTGTACAAAGCATTCTACACAGGATCTCATGATCCCACATCCCACATCCTCACTCCTCCCCATGTCCATCTCTTTCTGAAGTTTTCTTATCCCTTCATTTCATTTGTGTCCCTCACTGCCCAGACCAGACCTGACTTTGGTTCCCACTGAGTTCTGTTAAAGCATTCCCTATTGGTAGTTATTAAATCCTTGATAATGCTATTGACCTAGGCTGGAATAGGCATCTAGGCTGATCCTCCTTTCTAAACACCCACGCACTGTGAGAGGCTGATATTTAACATGCAAACCTCCGTTTTTACTTCTCCAGGAGAATGGTTGTTGGCAGAAATTGAGAGGATGTGCAAAGATTTCAGAATAATTTTTTTAAAATATTTTTTTAATTGTTGATGGACACAATGTCTTTATTTTATTGCTTTGTATGTGGTACTGAGGATCGAACTCAGGGCCTCACACATGCGAGGCAAGCGCTCTACCACGGAGCTACAATCCCAGCCCCTCAGAATAATTTTTGAGCAACATGATGCATGCAGGTAATCCCAGCAACTTTGAACTCCGTGGCAAGTGGACTGCAAGTTCAGGGCTAGCTTGAGCAACTTAGTGAGACCCTGTCTCAAAATAAAAAATAAAAAAGAATTGGGATATAGTTCAGTGGTACAGTACTTGCCTAGTATACACAAGGCCCTGAGTTCCATCTCCTGTATTAAAAGAAAATAAATCCTTTGAATATTTGCATTATGATAGGGTCTTGAAGATACCTTGGGGATGGAACTTGGGAGAAATGATTACCAGGAAATTATGGATATTGAAGAAAGGAAATATAAAATCACTTGATATTCAAAAATTCAGGAAAAGTTCCTAAGGGACTCCTTCCAGAGACTTAATGCCCATAAACTTGGCCCTCATCTCTTACCAAGGCTATGGGTTGGTGAGTGTCAATAAGGTTCATGTAAAAAGGTCAGATCTATTCATACCTTTCATCAGGGTTGGGACTATGGGTACAAAATTTAAAGGAGCAAGAAAAAAACACCTCAGTAATGAGGATAAATAACTTAATGCAATATCTTTAAAATCAAAATGGTACAATAAAAGGCTAGGGCTGTGGCTCAATGGCAGAGCACTTGCCTAGCATGTGTGAGGCACTGGGTTTGATCCTTAGCACCATGTAAGATAAAAAACAGCCCTTTTGTTATTAATTTTCACATCCCTTCTCTAAAAGCCTAAGGCAGTTCCTGTCCCAGGGGGTTCCTCTCCTGAATCTTCCACCTGGGAAACAAAGCCTAACCGCTCAGGTTAGCACATCAAAAGAAGACCGCTATTGCTTATCTGCCCCCAATTTTAAAGTGGCCAATGCGTAGCTTGCCACGGGGTTTGTAGTGGGCTCTATAAAATCCCAACCGGGCTTCCTCTCTCTTTTTCCTCTTTCCTTCGCCTGGCGGGCATCCCCTGAATAAAGGATTTCCTGGCTACAGGAGGTGCCCGTGTCTGGCTGGCCGATACCCCAACACACCACATAAAAATAAACAAAGGCATTTTGTCCATCTCCAACTACAAAAACTTTTTTAAAAGTGCAAAAAATCCACGTTGAGCAAAATTCAGGTTTAGGCCCCCCTACACCGCTACCCCCACCCCCATCACTGGAAGGGAAGTTTCCTCAAAGTGGCATCTGTACTCTAGCCTACAATAGAAATCTAGGGGATTTCTGGGTCAAGTTTGGGAACCTCACTGCTACTTATCATCAGGGGATCTTCTGTTGTCTCCCCCACGCGCAGCCTCTTCCACCTCCTAAAACCCTGGGAACACACCATTCTTGGAGTTGGGACCGAGCTAATCCCGCTATTCCGAAAATACCGGATCTAATTGGACCTGGGAGAAGACACTGAAGCGCGCGAGCTGCGCATTTTAACAACGGACTTCTAAACTTGATTGTACGAACCGTGCAACCGGGTCCGGGGCATCCTGGCCCTCAGGTCGAAGCCAACACGCCCTCCGCTCGCCCCAAACTACACTTCCCAGAGCCCTCTGCGGTCACTTCCTCCAGTCCCTCCCGGCGTAGTGCTTACGTACAGGAGCACTTCCGGCCAGTGGGTTAGGCCCATCAGGCAGATTGGTAGCAGGGCGGTCCTCCCTACGTGGGTTTTTCCCGCGTAACTGCCCTTTATTTCCTTGAGCTTCGGCCTCAGGATCCGCAACGTGCACTCTGCGTTCCGTGAGTGCCCTCTAGACAGCACGACTCTCTGCTTGTCCCCATTTTAGTCACGGAGACAGACTGGGAGAGGCAGAGTTGCCCCGGGGCGCTCTCCTGTCGGCACCACCGTGCCGTTTTTCCTTCATTGAAGTCTGTAGGTTTGGAGACAAACTCACTGCACTGCTAGGAACAAAGGCTTCACTCTATGGTCAGATTTGGAGCTGAAACATGAGAGTGCTGGGGCATCCTGGACCCCCTTTCCCTATTTCTGGGTTGGAATTGGGCTGCGCTGTTGATTTTGTGGCATCCTCGGCCTCTAATTGTGGGACTTTGGAGCAGAAGCCTGTTTAATACGTTGGGAGGGAGGTTCCACCCAGACACTACGGGGAGAGCACTGTGGAGACCAGGAAAATGACCACGGGGCTCTTGAGAGCCAAAAAAGAGGTGAGAATTACCTGTAATTACATCTTGGCTGTCAACAGGATCCCTGCCACCCCACCCCTTACCTTTTATTGCCCCGGAGGCTGCCTTGCTGACAAATTTCATTCTTGTCCTGGAGGAGTGATTCATCTTACATAGTATCTTCCCTTAGCATACCCTTCTTCTCCATCCCTTCCTCAGTCATTCAAGTTAATGTGAACAACACTCAGAGCAGTTTCAGTAAGAATACAGGGACATCCATGCTCAGTTGTCCAGTTTATGGATAAAAACGGGGACAGCAGAGATACCTGTGGCCTGAGTGGTTGAGGAGAACTCCCAGGAGGAATAGGACTGTCTGAGTTGTAGCCGAAGGGTTTGGTAAATTGGAGGATTGGAGGGAAGACATACCAGTGGGAAGAGGGCAGGAAACATAGTTTGTTTCAGAGACTGCACGGCTGGGCATACTACCGTTGCCACAGTGTGGAAGGAATATAGTAGCCAATAGACCTATTTAAGATTAATTTTAAAATATGTACAGGCAAAGATAGAGACTAGCTATTCACACATGGAGCAGGGGAAGAATTTGATATGGGATGAACTGAATTTTGCATTTGAGAGCACTTTTGGCATCAGCAATTGGGAGGTTTTCACAAAAAATTCTGGAGTTCCTGCTTCTCTGAAAATAAATCGACCCTAAACCTGCATTGCCCTTTGGTGTCAGGCAATTGTAGCAGAACAGCGTCTTCACCATATGGACGGAGCCTGCAGGGTCTATCTGCTGCACTTCCTACAGTTTTCTTCATATAGAGGTTAAAATCTTAAATTCTCAAGCTAATCTTTTTGCCTGCCTCTCTCATTTTAAAACCTCCATGGTCCCTGAGAGATTTGTTTTTTCCACCTCTGAATTTGAATAGGGACATATCAAACAATTCCATGTGCTATGCCGAGGAGTGTAAACTTTGTCTTTGAGTAAGCTGGGTTTTGAAGGCTATTAAGAAGGATATGTGGGAAAACAGTGGTTGGGATTTAGGAGATGCTTTCTAATTCTTGAGAATTGTGACTAGGATGATGTTGACTTAAGGGAAAATTTATTGAGTATGGATACCGTTACCAGAATGACTAACTATCATTTTTGATATGGGCTAATTTGGTCATGTCAGATTTGCTTTGACTATGCTTATCAGCCCATGAGAGTAGAATCTAGATAGAAAAAGAGATTTGTATTTAGTTTAATCCTGGACTCCTCTGGTGGAGATTTATATGTTCTAGATGTTTTCAGAGCAACAGAGTTCAGTATTTCTTTTTCTTTTTCTTTTTGGTACCAGGGATTGAACTCAGGGGTACTCAACCACTGAGCCACATCCCCAGCCCTTATTTTGTGTTTTATGTAGAGGCAGGGTCTCACTGAATTGCTTAGTGCCTCACCGTTGCTGAGGCTGGCTTTGAACTCGCGATTCTCCTGTCTCAGCCTACCAAAGTGCTGGGATTACAAGCATGAGCCACCACACCCAGCTTAGAGTTCAGTATTTCTTGTTTGTAAAATATTTCATTCACTTAAAAGTGTTAACACCAAGAATGCATAAGAAATCCCACTCAGAGCCGGGCGCGGTGGCTCAAGCCTGTAATCCCAGCACTTAGGGAGGCTGAGACAGAAGAATCGTGAGTTCAAAGCCAGCCTCAGCAATGGCGAGGCGCTAAGCAACTCAGTGAAACCCTGTGTCTGCATAAAACACAAAATAGGGCTGGGGATGTGGCTCAGTGGTAGAGTACCCCTGAGTTCAATCCCCAGTACCAAAAAAAAAAAAAAGAAAGAACTCCCACTCAGGACATTCTCCAAGATAATATTGAATCTTTTATGTATGTGCTATCTTAACTCCTCAATGTTAACAAGGAAGTATTCTGATGTGCTAGGAAAAGCCAAAAGTTTGTGTCAGCTGATTTTTCCTATTACCTCTTTCACTCTCAGTAAGACTCTTAAAATCTAAGAGTCATATAATCAACATGTTCCTTAATGTAGATTTTTATTTATTTATTTATTTATTTTGGTACTGAGGATTGAACTCAAGGAGGCTAAGGCTTTTTCAGTAGATTCCTTTCAAGTCAGATACCTATATACGAAATGAAGAGTTTATTGTTTCCCACCAACAACTACTACCTACCTAACATACAATGATTAGATAGAAATAGAGAAACTGCAATAGTCACTCCTATTTAAAAAAAAAAAGGAGGACTGGGGATGTAGCTTAGTGGTGGAGTACTTACCTAGCATGCATGAGACCTTGAGTTTATTCTGTAGTTTTGAAAAAAATAAAAGGAGAGGATGAAGGAGGCACATAGAAGGCCTCTTCATTTTGAATTTTCCTTGGCTCTTTTAGTCCAGGCAGATAATACCCTTGAAAGCTCTGTGTGTTTCCTCTTTATCTGGATATGGACCACTCTATTAAGTAAAAGCTATAATGCAATTCTGTGTATCTTTGGGCAGGATATTGGTACTGTGGGACAATGCTCATAAGCATCTTCGAAGTCCTTCGGTCTTCCTTGGAGAGTCTACTAGACATCACCTTTACTTTCAGAGGTCTTAAAGTTTGGGTCTTTCAGCCAAACATTTGATATGATCTTTACTCTGAGGCCATTTTAAACATTTGAGACTCTTGTGGCTAGGGAGCCTGGTGGTATAAAACAGTTTCAATTTCTTACCTGGTGCTGTGGTTCAGTGAGTGTTCCCCAGAACTCTATATGTAAAAGCTTGGTCCCCAGGGTGTCACTGTTGGGAAGTAGTGGAACTTTTAGGAGGTGGAAATTTATGGGAGGCCTTTAGGCCGTTGGAGTTATTCTTTCTTAAGAAGATTGTGGAACCCTGATCTTTTTTTCTGTCTCTGCTTCCTGGCTCATGGTATGAATATTTTGCTCCTACATGTACTCCCACCATGATATGCTGCCCTCACCAGAGGCCTCAAGATGGGGCTACCTGATCTGGGTCTGGAAATGCCAGAATTGTGAGCTAAATAAACTTTTTTATATGTTAATTGCCTCAAGTATTTTGTTGTAATGTGAAGCTGAAGTAATACACCCAGCAAGTCCTGTCATGTCTATATTTTCCTCTAAATTAGGCTTACTAATTCCATAATAATTTCTATAATGCTTCTATATTATTATATGTAGCTAAAAACATGCAACTGGAACTGTGTGTGTGTGTGTGTGTGTGTGTGTTGCTGAGGATTGAATCTAGGGCCTTGTGCATGTTAGGCAAGTGCTCTACCTCTGAGCTACATCCCCATCCCACAACTGAAACTTTGAACTGGCTGTCTGGAGATCTCCTTAGCCAGACATGAGAAGTCATCAGTTATATATTCTTTTTTCCAAGTTCATGCAGCAGAAGTTTTGCTACATATATAACATAACCTTTTTTCAAGCTGCCATAGCAGTGTCCTTACTACTTTTTCAGTCTCCACCAACAGTTTGTTTACTGCTTTTATAACCTTTGCTAACAGTTTTCCAAGCTTCTGCCCATGTCCTGCTCCCAAAACTAATGCTGTATGTTTTAGGTATCTTTTATGGAAGCAGTTCACGTCTGTGTACCAATTTAGTAGCTTAAAGAACTTAGTGGCTTAAAATGAAATCATTTATTAGTTTACAATTCTGTCAGTCAGCAATTAGGCCTAGCACATTTGGGCCGATTCTCCTAAGTATACTCATGTGGCTAGTCAAGTGGCTGCTGAGCTGGAGCTGGGTGACCTCACATGTCTTGAGGTTGACAGGCTCATTGGTTGGGTTGCTTCAGTTCTTGGTTCTCCTTCCTGTGGCCTTTTCACTGAGCAAGCTCATGTTATTCACATGATGGTCTCCAGGTGTCCAGCACAGAAAGAGAGAAAGCCAGTCCCCAAACCAAACACTCTAAAGTAATGTTTGCATCATATTTGCTAATGTCCCATTTCATAAAACAAATCATGTGGTCAAGCCCAGGGTTAGTTTAGGAGGAAAATGCATAAAGGATAGAAACAGGCATGATTCGCTAGAAGTCTTCATTGCAACAGTCAACCAGTAGGATGCTTTTGACTGCAAGGAATAGGAAACCTTACTTAGGCTGAAAAATAATAATTTAGATAATATAGAAGGAAGTCTAGAGAGAGGGCACACCCTAAGGTTGGTCCTGTAGTTACATAGCTAACCAAGGACTGGCATTCTTTGACTTCTCTACTTTGTCCTCCCATCATGTCAGCCTCATCCAGGATATTTCACCTCAGAGTTGTAAGATATTTGCCAATAACAATTTCATTGAATTTGGATAATGACCCTGTAAGATAAATACTATTATACTATCCATCTTATAAGAAAATTGAGCCTTGGAGAGAGGAGAGTGATGACTGTCGTAAACACAGTTTATTGCCAGAACTTTGCTTTGGGCCACTGAGTAGTTCTCTAGCTTTAGGGAGCCTTTTGACTTCTCATTTTAAGCTTCAGGCAAAGTGGACTCCTGGATAAGCAGGGATGTATTTTGTGTTGAAGGCTTTTGTGGTGTTCAGGGATGTGGCTGTGGACTTCACCCACAAGGAGTGGAGGTTGTTAAGCCCTGCTCAGAGGATCCTACACAGGGAAGTGATGCTGGAGATCTGTAGCCACCTGGTATCATTTTTTTTTAATATTTATTTTTTTTAGTTGTAGGTGGACAGAATATCTTTATTTTATATGTGGTGCTGAGGATCAAACCCAGTGCCTCACGTGTGCTAGGCGAGCACGCTACCACTGTGCCATAACCCCAGCCCCACCACCTGGTATCATTAAGTGGCATCCCTTAGCACTAAAATTTGCCACACAGGATATTTTTCACTTGTCATGAGAAGGCCCTTTGGGTTGGGCTTAAAAGCAGTGATTTCCCTTTTTCTTTTTAGTAAATCCAGATTTAATAGAGTTGAAGCAGATAGCTTGATTTACTCATGTTATATATGACACTGCATTTCCAGGCCTCTTTCCCAAGGCTGTGACTCTTTTTTTACTTTTTCTTTCTTCAGACTCAGGAGATTTTAATCCACCAGAAATATGATTCATTTCTGACTGGAGTTATCTTTCCTTACTCAACCCTTCTACTTTGGAGTAGACCCACTATTCATGGGTCTATTGTAACTTCAGGATTTCTCATAACCAAATATCTCCTTGTTTTCTTCCCTATGAACAGAAATTCCACTTTCCAAATCAAAACTCATTACTCAGCTGGAGCGAGGGGAAGAGCCCTGGAGAGAGGAGAGAAAACATCTGCTGGACCTCTGTCCAGGTGAGTGTGGGCCTGGGATAGATGGGACAGCATACAGCTTGGCAGTTAGAGAAGGAAGAGGCATTTCTCAGATACTGGGAAAAAGCTCATCTGCAGGCCTCCTAGGCCTGCAGTAAGGTAAGGCTTTGTGGCATTGGTTTCCTTGCAGAATATAATCTTCAGTTGAGGGAGGGACTTTTATGAGAAAAGATCTTTTCCCTCCTCCACAAAGCCTCCCTTCCTCACTTGTCTTGCCTTCTCTATAATGCTTTCCACGTTCTTAGCCTTTTTTTCTTTCCTCCGGATCTTAAAAACTATACCTACCACATTGGCATTAAATCTGCCACCCTTCTGGATACTTTCTGTTTTCTCTTATGCTAAGAATAGCTGATTATCTCCACTTCTCCAGATTATAGTATATAATTCATATTATTATATGAATAATAATAAAATACATACTAATGTACCAGCACTCTAGTTTAAGAAATAAAACATTAACTGATAAGTTGAAGCCCCTATATATACATTGTATCACATACCTCCCTGATGTCCTGCCTAAAGAGAACTGTTCTTCAATATTAGCAATTTGTAATGCCCAATTCTGTATCTCTGAAACTTGTAAATATGATAAACTTTTTAAAAAATTTCTTTTTTCCTGACCCTCTCCTCTGTATTTTCCTTTGGCCATACCTGACTGAGTATCTCATAAAGGAATATAAAACATGATGCAGCCGGGCGCGGTGGCGCAAACCTGTAATCCCAGCACTTTGGGAGGCTGAGACAGGAGAATCGCGAGTTCAAAGCCAGCCTCAGCAACGGCGAGGCGCTAAGCAACTCAGTGAGACCCTGTCTGTACATAAAACACAAAATAAGGCTGGGGATGTGGCTCAGTGGTCGAGTGCCCCTGAGTTCAATCTCCAGTACAAAAAAAAAAAAAAAAAAAAACGATGCAAATATCTTGCATATGTTTTGGTACATTTATCTCTAGGTATTTATATTCATGGTGTCATATTTTTGTATACTATTCTAAATGGAATTATATTTTAAATTTTGACCTTCAGTTGTTCCCTGCTAGTACTGTGAGAATACTATTTGTATATTACCCTTGTTTCCTGTCATTCTACTTAATTCACATATTAATTATAGTAGTGTTTTCTAGATTCTTAGAATTTTCCATGTCATCTATGAATAAAGACAGTTTTACTCTTCTTTTTTAAACTACATGCTTTTGATCTTTCCTCCCTGCATCCCTTCTTCCCCTTCTTTCATCCTTCCATCTTTCCCTTCTTCTTTCTTTCTATTTGTCTCTTTCTTCTTCTTCTTTTTTTTTTTTTTACCTTATTGCAGTTGCTAGGACCATTAGTACAATGTTGAATAGAAGTTGTGAAAGTAGACATTCTTCCCTGTTCTTTATCTTGGGTGGCAGGAGTTCACTTTTTCATCATGTAGTGTGATGTTACTTCTATCAGGTACTTTTATTTCCCTTCTATTCCTATTTTGAGTTTAAAATTATGGATGAGTGTTGAATTTTGTCACATGAATTTTATGTTTTTTATCTATCTATCTATCTATCTATTTATTTATTTTGGTGCCGGGGATTGAACTCAGGAGTACTCAACCACTGAACCACATTCCAGCCCTATTTTTGTGTTTTATTTAGAGACAGGGTTTCACTGAGTTGTTTAGCGCCTCGCCATTGCTGAGGCTGGCTTTGAACTTGCAATTCTCCTGTCTCAGCCTCCCAAAGTGCTGGGATTACAGGCGTGGGCCACTGTGCTCTGCCTGAATTTTATGTTTTTATTTAGATAAGAAGTCACAGCCAGGCGCGGTGGCTCAAGCCTGTAATCCCAGCACTTAGGGAGGCTGAGACAGGAGAATCGCGAGTTCAAAGCCAGCCTCAGCAATGGTGAGGCGCTAAGCAACTCAGTGAGACCCTGTCTCTACATAAAACAGAAAATAGGGCTGGGGATGTGGCTCAGTGGTAGAGTGCCCCTGAGTTCAATCTCCAGTACCAAAAAAAAAAAAAAATTACACCTGTGGGTGGCAACGTTTTTTCTTTGTAAATAGAGTTTATGTAAATCAAGTTTTATTAGAAAACAGCCATACCAATTTAATTTACATATTGTCACTTGATGCTTTCATATTATCAGTAGAGCTGAGTACTTAAAGCACTAAGCAATTTAGTGAGACCCTGTCTCAAAATCAAATATAAAAAGGCTGGGAATATAGCTTAGTGGTAAAGCACCCCTGGGTTCAGTTCCCAGTACTGGGAAAAAAAAGTCTTTCCTGGCTTTCTACTTTCCACTGAGCCCTCTTATTTTCCCTTTGGACTGGTTGTCATCCCTTGGCAGGCAGGGATGTGTGGAGAGCCTAGGCCTACTCAGCCCACAGCCTTCTAATGCCAGGGTTGTATGGAGTGTTTGTCAAGCCTCTCTCTTGTTGTCTCATTGTCAGTGTCTCCTGTTAAATTCTGAATAGTTTATCAGGTTTTTTCTTCAAGACCATAATTCTCAGATACCAGTTGTTTGTCTTCCCTGTTCATTTACTACCTAGACCTTTCCTTACTGACAGCTGCAGTGGGCATTGGTTTCTCACCTTCCATTCCAAATCAAGTAAGCCTCTCTAGTAGCAGCTGATGACTTGGTGGCCTGCCTTACTGTAAGCTACCACATTAACAAATAAGCTAGGATGGAGGGAGAGACCAAGAGCAACTACAGCAATAATGTCGCAAACTCCTATTCTTATCTGAGTTCAGTGTTTTTCATTAATAAACACTTCTTGATTTATTTTTATGTCTTTGGTTGATATCTTGTACTGCTGAACAGTACCAGAATGTGATAATGTGAAAAGCTCTTGGTATGACTTTTCTACATTACAATTGCATGGACACCAAACTTCCATAAAGTGCCACGTAGTAAATATTTTAACCTTTTAAGGCCACATACAATCTTGTCAGATTGTCTTCGTTCCTCCCTCAAGATAATTTTAATTTAATTTAATTTAATTATTTATTTTGGGTACTGGGGATTGAACTTAGGGGCACTCAACCACTGAGCCACATCCCCAGCCCTGTTTTGTATTTTATTTAGAGATAGGGTCTCAGTGCCTTGCTGTTGCTGAGGCTTAGTGCCTTGCTGTTGCTGAGGCTGGCTTTGAACTCGCAGTCCTCCTGCCTTAGCCTCCTGAGCTGCTGGGATTACAGGTGTGCACCATCACACCCAGCATTTTTTATTTTTTTAAAGCTGGTAGGCCTTACAGAAATAGGTTGCAAGCTGGATTGGGCCTGTTGGATGAATTTGTCAACTCCTGCAACAGAAAATGTAATGCATAAAGAGAAATGAAAAATAGTCTTGTGAAGGATTTCTGTGTGGGAGATAGCTTATAATATAAATATATTATGAATGAGCAGTGGGCAAGGCAAAATGGCCTAAGCAGCCCTACTTATGACTTCTCTGAAAATGTTCTTTATTCAGCAGGATCAAAGTCAGAAATTCAACCTTGTCCTTCCTGCCCTCTGGTATTCTCCAGTCAGCAACTGGAGAACAACATGTGTGCCTCAGTCATCTGCCTCAGCTCTTCTCAAGTTTATATGCAGGAAATCATCTCCACCCAGGGAAACACTACCCAGAATATCAGAAACAACATCAGGAACAACTCTTTGATCAATCCTGCTTCACTGACAGAGTAAAAATTCAAGAGAGAGAACAAGACTCCAAGCCACTGTTTGGAAGCACAAGTAAAAGTGACACTTCAAAGCCGTCTTCCAGCCCACGTGAAGAACATCCAGTAAAGTCCAAGGAAGACAACACAATAGCGAATATAAGGCCTAGCCTAGAACAGAAGGCAGACCTTGAGGAAAGGGACAAAGTATTGCATGGTTTGGAAGTCTCAGGATTTGGAGCAATCAAATTTGAAAAGTTGGGGCCAGACTTTATCAAGGAGTCAAACCTACTTAGCCTCCAGAAGACACACACAGGGGAGGCGCAGTACATGTACACAGGATGGGGACCAAGCTTCAGCAGTATGTCAGTCCTTATCAAAAACCCAAGGACACACCCTGGAGAAAAGCCCTATGTGTGTAAGGAATGTGAAAGAGGATTTACCTGGAAGTCAAACATCATCACACACCAGAGGACTCAGGGGAGAAACTTTACATGTGTAACAATTGTGGACGAGGCTTTACTTGGAAATCAAACCTCTTCACACATCAGCGAACATACTAAGGAGTCAAGCCTTACGTGTACAAGGAATGTGGGCAGAGCTTTAGCCAAAAGTTAAACCTCATTACATACCAGAGGGCACGCACTGGGAAGAAGCCTTATATTTGCAAGGAATGTGGGCATGGCTTTCACCAGCATTCCCACCTCATCAGGCATAAGAGGACATATTCAGGAGAAAAGCCTTATGTTTGCAGAGAGTGTGAGCAAAATTTTAGTCAGAAGTCTCACCTCATCAGACACTTAAGGACACATACTGGAGAGAAACCTTACATATGCACAGAATGTGGGCATTCCTTTAGCTGGAAATCAAACCTCAAGACAAACCAGAGGACTCACTCAGGAGTTAAACCTTATGTGTTCCTGGATTGTGGACAATGGTTTAGCCTGAAATCAAACCTCAACAAACACCAGAGGTCACACACAGGGGAGAAGCCTTTTGTATGCATAGTGTAGGCGAGGTTTTAAAAGGAAGTCTACCCTTATTACACACCAGAGGACACCTCAGGGGAGAAGCCATTTGTATGCATGGAGTGTGGGCAAGGCTTTAATGTTAAGCCAACCTTGATTTCACACCAGAGGACACACTCAGGGGAAAAGACTTTCATGTGCAGAGATTGTGGCAGAAGGTTTAGGCAGAAGCCAAACCTATTTAGGCATAATAGGGCACACTTGAGTTCTTTTGTTTGCAGGGAATGTGGGCAAGGGTTTTGTGATAAGTTAACTCTCATTAAACACCAGAGGGAACACTCAAGGGGGAATCCTCATGTGTGCAGGGGGTGTGGGCAGGGCTTTAGCCGGCACTCACACCTCAGATACCCGAGGACACATTCAGGAGAGAAAACTTATATTTGCAGGAAGTGTGGGTGGGGTTTTAGTTGGAAGTCAAATCTTATAGGATATCAGAGGATACACTCGGGATAGAAACCTTGTGTGTACAAGGAGTTTAATGAAGGCTTTAGCAAGGAGTCACACTTCATCAGACATCAGAGGACATGCACAGAGCCATGGCTTTAGTAATAAGTCAGCCACTGCTAAACACGGCAGAGGAGACATCTTACATTTGACAGTAGTGTGCATGCCACTGTATTGGTGAGTCGCATCTCCAATTCATCTGAATTGCTGGCCCATTCTCAGGAGCTCTGGCCTCTAGTGAGAATGGTATGTTGTGAAGTAATTTAAAATAGGGAATGGAGACTATTTCAGTGTAATTTTCCAAGGACACTTGAATACTCCTTCCCTCACACCCTCGATGTTACAGACGACAGTACTAGAGCTTGTCTTTTGAAGTCTGTGGTCTTCTGAGAACAAGAGACTTGGCTGATAGCATGGCTGATTTAATGTTGGTTCTGCAGCAGAGTAGCCTTATGGAGAGTTTGGGGCATGGTGAATTCTTGGGGACAGAGTGCATGAATTGAAGAGGATTTTATTTTGATATATAGGTGGGGAAGACTGAAAATATCTTAGCTCTAGGTTTTGGAAAGAGGTAGCCAGTTTTTAAGTACTCTCCCTTTGCTTGCTTGCTGGGCTTTCTCTGCTTCCAGGTTGAATTCATACTGAAGATATTTTTATTGACTGGTATATTTAGACTAGAGATGTATTGTGTGCTTTTACAAAGAAAACACAATATGAAGAAATAGAAATGACTTTCTGTTCTTTGAATTACTATACAACACCCCCATTGGTAATTCTTGGATGAATTACCATACAACACCCCCTATGGTAATTCTTTCCAGCTGTTGTAAAATACGCGATTTTTTTCTGAGAATAGTCCATTTTAAAAATGGCAATGTCCCACAAATTAATTTTTTTTTTTTTTTTTGGTACTGGGGATTGAACTCAGGGGCACTCGACCACTGAGCCACATCCCCAGCCCTATTTTGTGTTTTATGTAGAGACAGGGTCTCACTGAGTTCCTTAGCTCCTCGCCATTGCTGAGGCTGGCTTTGAACTCGCGATTCTCCTGTCTCAGCCTCCCTAAGTGCTGGGATTACAAGCGTGAGC
>PVHX01014188.1:0-18875 GCA_004024805.1 Geosciurus inauris | reverse complement strand
ACAAATTAATTTTAAATTATGGGTTAGGTCTCGTTTTTTTCCCCCATGGAACTTGACTAAATGATCCTGAATTTTATTTGGAAAATGAGATTTCCAAGACATTTAGAATGGGCAGGAAAATATAAACACTAATAATGTATGTTTTTGTCCATATGTATTTAGAATAGATCTTTAGAATCATATGAGAAATTAACCCATGTATTGTATGAGCCTTTAGAATGTGATGAAGCAGGATTCCAAACTAGCACAAAAACAGCAATTACAAGATTCAGTGTTTAGTTTACTGGCTGTCAATTCAGGGAAAAAAATAAATGTAGATCCTAAAGTCTCAACATCCAAAAAAATAGAGGAAGGGAATCACTAATCCAAAATGGTATGAGTTGTAAGAGTCTTAATTTTTGTTCAGTGTCTAAGTTTGAGCAAGAAGGCTTGGTGAAAAATTATGAAGTATTCTAGATGTAGCAGTTAGTTACCCTGGCCTACCTGCTCATCTCTTCCATGGCAATTCCTGGGCTGGCTTTCTTACTCCTTTTCAATAGAAAAATACTTTTTAATTTTAATCCCTTTCAGTCTTAGAATTTAGGCATTCTTTTCCATAAGATAATGTCACAAAAATAAAGGTTCTGGAATTAAACATTGTAAAGCAAAACGACCAGAAGGAAGTAAAACAGGACTGGAACAGGCTTTATTTTGGGAGAAACACTCCCGGGCTGCCCCCCCCCCCCCACCTGGCTTGAGTGGGCAGAAAATGGTGCTGAAGCCTCATGGCATACAGAATTTAAAGGGTCCCCCATCCGGAAAAGGAAGGCTTAAGGCAGGAAGGGAAGGGCCTAGGGCAGGAAGAGGTGTTGGTCTAGAGTCCAGTGTCCTCTGAGATTGGTTAGGTGAGGCTGGTGAGGTCAGAGTCCTTCCGGGATGAGCCAGGAGTCATGGCGATTTTCATGTCAGAGGTTCAGTGTTTCTCCATATGGGCTACTGGGGGCTCCCATGTTGGTGTGTTTGGCGCATGCGTACTGCATTCAGCCCCCTTGTGACTGATGGCTGTGTGGGTGTACTCTGCGCACGTGCACTGCTTATGGCGGAGGGGGTGGGGTGGGAGGAGGGGGGATGGGAGGGAGGAGGGGGGTGGGCCCAGCGGGCGCGAAGCAGTTGTTTTCCGCATCTGCCTCTGACCTAACAAACATGTCCCTTTATGTTTAAAACTTTTAGAAAGACCATCATAGTATACAATTTAATTCACCCACAAAACTAAAAAGATTTTGCTTTAAATTGTTAAAAATTCTTTTTTTTTTTAATATTTATTTATTTTTTTAGTTGTAGGTGGACAGAATATCTTTGTTTTTATGTGGTGCTGAGGATCGAACCCAGTGCCTCACGCGTGCTAGGCAAGCATGCTACCACTGCACCACAATCCCAGCCCCTAAATTGTTAAAAATTCTTAACAAAATAGATTGGAGATGCTACATGAAAACTCAAATAGATTTGAAGAGAAACAAACCCCAGGAGGCAGTTTCTGAGGAGCAGAAACCAACAGAAGTGGAACTGTTTCTGAGGGCAGAAAGAAATATCATCCTTTGGCTCAGCCCAGGCTCCAGCTCTGATAATTCTTAAACCCATATTGGGCTATCTGCTCAGAACTTCTCAGAAGAGACAGAATTGGGAACAGTAACCTGAGATGTTCACTTTGGACTGACCTGTGCAAACTTGGAAGCTGATTAGAAAGTAAGTACCACATAGTAGTCAGATAATTATTCTTCACAGTCTTGTGTGTTTTTTTCTCCCCAATCTGTGTCTGGAGAGCCATTCCCTAATGTCTCATCTTTAATATCCTGAAGGTGACAACTCTAGGTGTTTATAACAATCAAAAAAGTATCCCAGAGCCAACTACTTCTCATGCACTGCTCTCATGGTAAGTAGAGACTACTATGTTGAAACAATGCATATTATCTCAAACCCATAAGTCTGTTATGGTCACCATGAGAAGGTTTCATTTTTAAAAAAGGGGTGGTAATAAGTTTTGAAATAGCTAATTAGATTTAATTCTATTTTAATTCATTATCATGTTTAATTTCTGCTATTTTAATTCATTATTATGTAAGTCATTAGATCTAAGTATGGTCAGATAATGTCTGGAGGCCCTGAGACCTTTTCAGGGATTTGAAAGATTGAAACAAATTTCATAATAATACTCATGATACTTTTTTCCATTGGAATTTGCACTCATGGTGCAAAAGCAACAGTGAGTAAAGCTAAGGGGGCCTTTGCACAAATCAAGGCAGTTTCACTAAACTATACTGGGAGTTACTGTATTTTCACCAGCATACACTTGGAGTAAGAAAAGGCCAGTTCCACTGAAGAATGCTCTTCATAGCCTAGTTTTCACAAGGCCGTGGGTTCGATCCCCAACACTGCAAAAGAAAAAAAATGTTTCCCATGAAGCATAAAAGTTTTATCAGTCCTTGAATACAATATTTCATAATTATACTTTTTATTTTGAGATGATTGTAGATTCATGTGCAATTGTAAGAAATTATATATAAGAATCTGTGTACTGGGCTGGGATTGTAGCTCAGCGGTAGAGCGCTTGCCTCACATGCGTGAGGCCCTGGGTTCGATCCTCAGCACCACATACAAAGCAATAAAATAAAGACATTGTGTCCATCAACAACTAAAAAAATATTTTTTAAAAAAAGAATCTGTGTACTGTTTGCCCTTTTTTTAAAAAAATTATTACCAGGGATTGAACTCAGTGGTACTCAACCCACTGAGCCACATCCCCAGCCCTATTTTGTATTTTATGTAGAGACAGGGTCTCACTGAGTTGCTTAGTGCCTCACCACTGCTGAGGCTGGCTTTGAACTTGCGATCCTCCTGCCTCGGCCTCCTGAGCCACTGGGATTCAGGCGTCCGCCCCTGTGCCCAACAGTGACTTATGATTTCAATTTTACTTTGTCTTATAATTAAGAATAACTTTCAGGGGCTGGGGCTGGGACTCAGTGGTAGAGCGCTTGCCTAGCATATGTGAGGCACTGGGTTCGATCCTCAGCACCACATATAAATAATAAATGAATAAAATAAAGATCCATTAACAACTAAAATATAAAAAAAAAAGAATAACTTTCAGGGTCTGGGGTTGTAGCTCAGTGGTAGAGTGCTTGCCTTGGATGCCTGAGGCACTGGGTTCAATCCTCAGCATCACATACAAAATATATAAATAAATAAAGGTTTAAAAAAATTTTTTTAAAAAGAATAACTTTCAGAGTTAACTTACAAATGGCTAAATGTATATATTCATTTGTGCAACCTCTTAATGTTTAATTTTTTATAGGTGTATGTTTTGTGATTTTTTTTCCCATTTTAATAAAGTTTAGTTTTGAATCTGAACAAGCTCTGTGAATTTAGATGTATATTATAATGGAAGAGTTAGACTAAAATTAAGACATAAGGTTGTTAATTTTGACATTTTTCTGTATAGTTGCCTTTATTCTCGTTGTTTTGTATTAATGATTTCCCTGCATTTTATTAATGTTATATATTTAACACATCAATAAATCTGTTATAAATGTAGATGTAAACAACATTAGAACCAACACTAATGTATCCACCCCAGCAGAAGAAATGTCTTAATTTTTTAAAAAAACTTAATACTTCCATTTATATAAATGGTATACTAAATAAACTTATAATCACACCAGGAAACATTTCTCTGATATTTCCATCAAATTTTTCTCAGCACATTTTAAATCTACTTTGTATGTATAGAAATTAATAATATTTTTTTCTGATTAATTTTTTTCTTTTTAAAGTCATGGAGCAATTCCAGGTCCCATTCAGTGATTTTATTAATCCGGTCTGTATTGTTGCATTTGCTTTTTTGGGTAGAATTTGTTTTTCTGACTTCTTCATTTTCATCTTGATATTCTTGTTTTGTGAATGGAGTGTCCCTTTAAATAGACTGTCACTTCACTTAAACTGGCAAAATGTCAATACTAGTAGACTGTGATAAGTCACATATATGTACTGTATGCCCTAGGAAAAAACACTAAAAAAGGAATAAACAGAACACAAGTAATAAAATGGCTGATGTAAGTCCTAAATTATTAATTATTCCATCAAATGTAACTGATCTGAATATACTGATTTAAAGTAGATTGGCAGTTGATAAAAATTATGATACTATATCCTGCCTCCAAGAAATCAGTTTCAAATATAGTGGTATTGGTAGATTACAAGTGAATGAATTGGAGCTGTGGCTATAGCTCAGTTGGTAGAGCGCTTGCCTTGCATGCACAAGGCCCTGGGTTCAATCCCCAGCACCACAAAAAAAAAAAAAAAAAAAGTGAATGAATTGAGTGGCATATGTGGAACATGGCAGAGTAAGAAGCTCCAGGAATTATTCCATTCACCAAAACAAGTATTGAAGTGTCCAAGAACTCTCACAATGTATTACTTCAGAATTCCTGAGTCTGTTCAAACACTTGCAACATTCAGGGGATTAATTGATGAAGAACAATGAGTGTATATTTTGGTGAATTTCAGCATCTGAATATCAGTTACTAGGTCCTCATCCCAGCCCCACAGCAGGCTGCTTTGGGGGAAGCCAGTTTATGATCCTCCTTTGTCTTGCAGTGCCAGGGTTGGCAATAAGACCTTGTCCTTTGATAATCTAAGCTGTGATTTTATCTGCCTGGCAGTTCACTGAGGTACCAGCACAGAATTCAGCCATTTCAACCCTCTTGGGCTAAACAGGCTTCCTAGGTAGCATCTGTCAAATTAATTTTAAAAGACAGGACACTTTGCTTTTTTCCTACTGGATTTAGGCATTTAAGGAGATCTTTTCCTGGTCCCCAGCTGATCCTTGAGATAATGGAACAGAAACTTCAGTAAAGACAAATGACAAGGAATACAGTCTGCATAAATTTGGGAAAAATCACTAAATGAATGGACAACTCTCTCTGAAATCAACAACAGTCCCTGATGGGGCACCAATTCTCAATTCTCAATAATAAATGTATAAACCATACAAAGAAAATATGGTCAATTAGCATGAAAAAGGACAAACTACTCCTGAGGCACCTAGACATTGGACTAACTAGATTTATCTAGACTTTAACTGTCTTTAAAATGCTCAATGAGAGACCACAGACAAAAAAAAAAAAAAAAAAAAAAAAATTAAAGGAGAACACTGTATGATTAAGTAAAGAATATCAAAAAGGAGGTAAAAGTTACTTTCTTTTTTGGGGAAGTATCAGGGATTGAACTCAGGGGTACTCAACCACTGAGCCACATCCCCATCCCTATTTTGTGTTTTATGTAGAGACGGTTTTACTGAGTTGCTTAGCACCTCACTTTTGCGTAAGAGGCTGGCTTTGAACTCACGATTCTTCTGTCTCAGCCTAAAAGTTACTTTTAAAAATAATTAAATATAAATTTTGGAGCTGAAAAACACAATAACTGAATTGTAAGATCCAATAGCAAATTGGAACAGGCATGTGATACAATTAAAATAATTTAAAAAGTAATACTATGAACAATTGCATTATATCCAAGCTACACCCAGTTTAGTACTATCCAGTTTTAAGCATCTACTGGGACCTTGGAACATATCCCCCATAGATAAGAAAGGACTACTATAATAGGAATAATCCTATAACTATTAAGAAATCAAGTTCAGAATTTAAAATTTCTGAAAAAGGAACCTATAGATCAAGCTGGTTTCACTGAAGAATTCTAAAATATTGACAGAAACATTAACTCCAATTCCACGAAACCTCTGTTAGTACAGGAGTCAACACTTGCCAAATCATTTTGTGAAGCACACATTATCCTGTCAGGAAAATCAAAGTACAAAACACCAAAAGACAAGTATCCCTTATGAACACAAATAAGAGTTCCTCAACAAAATATTAACAAATAGTATTATGTAAAAATATTTTGGCATTCTAAGTGGAGTCAGAAATACAAGACTGGTTCAATATTTGAAGATCACTTAATGTAATCCACTATATTAGTAGACTGTAGTAAAAAACAATCACATGACTATATCAATTGATGCAGAAAAAGCATTTAACCAAAGTCAACACCTGAGAGCACAGCCTCTGGAACAGAAGCCCCCTGTGCTTCTCCTTTGCAAGCAAATCAATAAACCTTTTTTTTCTTTTTCTCAAAACTGTCCTTGTTAATGGATTGGCATCAGGGACAAGGACAGCTTTGGGCAACAAATTTGGCATCTCAGATGGGACCCAAGACCAGCCTCCATGCCAGCTTTCTTTGGCAGGCCTGGCTTTCCAAGGAACCCCATTTCCATGCTGTAGGATGCTAGTGGCTGAAGAACTTGTTGAGAGCCAACTGCTGGAAAGTTAGGAGACAGGTTGCTCCATCATGGTCCGCTTTGAGAAAAGGGAAAGTGAACTCAGTAAAGTCAAGACACCCTTGGCCATCTGCATGATGTATGTATGCCTTGTCCAGTTAACTGCCATCTGCCACTGTAGACCTCTGAACTGTCCTGATGCTGAATACCCTTAATTGTCCATGCCCCACCTGATAGAGAACAAAGACTTTAGGTTACTTACCCCAACTTCAGCCCCCTTTCAGCAGGAAGCAGCTTGGAGAGGTCATCACCCATTTTTTCATGGAAGTGGAAAGTAAAAATTGACAGTGGGGAAATGTAACAGTGGTCCACTTTATGCTTTGAATATAGCCCTTGCTGCTCTACCATTGCAACTTATTTTTTTTAATATTTTTTTAGTTATACATGCACACAGTGTCTTCATTTTGTTTAGTTATTCTTATGTGGTGCTAAGGATCGAACCCAGTGCCTCACATGTGCGAGGCAAGTGCTCTGCCATTGAGCCACAATCTCAACCCCATTATTTTTAAAACAGATATGTTTCTTTCTTTTTCTCTCTCCCTGCGTCTCCCTAATCTCAGAAGAAACAGGATTTCCTTTCTTCCCCATCTTAGGCAGAGTTATCTGTCCTTGGGCACACATCCTCCAAATGACTATCTTCCAAATTAACAAGTGAACTACTACTACTCTGGACAGAACACATAGAATATAGCCTTTGAATGGAATGTAGTCTTTGAATCACCTCTTTAAAAGCCCCCTACTTCCCATGATAGGCAGAATCACAGCCTCTGGTACAGGAGTACCCTGTGCTGCTCCTTTGCTAGCAAAGCAATAAGCCTTCTTTTTCCTTTTTCTCAAAACTATGTCCTTGTTACAGGACTGGCATCAGGGAGAAGGGCTGATTACCTCCCTAATATTGTTTATCTATCCCTCCCTAATCTTGTTTGAGGAGAGGAATTTCCTCACCAATTGGGCTAGCCAAAACTGAGGGATCAAAGATGGCTGGCTGAGTGACTACCAGAAAACTTCTAACTTCATTAGAATCTAATTCCCTTTCTTTCTTTCTTTTCTTTTTTTTTTTTTTGGTACTAGTGATTGAACTCGGGGTTACTTGACCACTGAGCCACATCCCCAGCCCTATTTTGTGTTTTATGTAGAGACAGGGTCTCACTGAGTTGCTCAGCACCTCGCCGTTGCTGAGGCTGGCTTTGAACTCGCAATTCTCCTATCTCAGCCTCCCAAAGTGCTGGGATTACAAGTGTGTGCCACCGTGCCTGGCTAGAATCTAATTCCCTTTCTAAGTGACACACCACCAGTAGCCATGTCAGGAGGCACCAAAACATAAAATGCAAAAAGGGGTGGTGCCTGAGTTCCAGAAAATTTCTGACTGTTCCAGGAAAAGATGAAAATTCTCCTCTATTATCTGTCCTCCCCCTTTCTTTCTTTCCCCCTCTACCTGTAACCTCCCCGCCCCAGCAGATCTAGAAGTTGATTTGCAAGCCTAGATTACTTCTCCATTCTCTGGCTAGTTAAGGGCCTTGTGCTGTTGGTGCACAATTCAGGTTTTGCCTTCTGGTTGGCAACACCAAATAGAAAAAAATGATCCCCTCTGAGGGGTCTCTCCCCTACAGGGCAGGCCAACAATTTGTGGATATCAAAATAACCAATTGCTCTTTATTTCTGCTTTCTTTAGCCCTTACCTATCTATAAAACTAACCTCTTCTGTTCAGCCCCTTGAAATATTTATTTTATTTCATGGAATAAAGTGTTGCCTGATCCTAGAATTGCAAATAAAGGCAATTAAGATTTTTTTTTAAAAGTCAATATTAGGCCTGGGGTTGTGGCTCAGTGGAGGAACACTTGCCTTGCACATGTGAGGCACTGGGTTCAATCCTCAGTACCACATAAAAATAAATAGACAAAATAAAGACATTGAGTCCATCTAAAAAAAAAAAGTCAATATTATAAATATATTGATCAACTCCAGAACAAGAATAAAGAGCCTTTTTTTTTTTGAACTGGGGATGGAACCTAGGAGCGCTTTACTGCTGATAAACATCCTCAGTCCCTTTTATTTGGGGCAGTCTTGCTAAGTTGCTTATAGTCTCACTAAACTGCTGAGACTGGCCTCAAACTTTTGATCCCCTACCTCAGCTCCCTGAGTTGCTGGGATTATAGTCATGTGCCACCGTGCAATACTACGAGCATGTATTTTTAAAAGTACCTTGGTGAAAACCAGACTTAATGGTCAAACTTTGAATGCTTTCTCCTAAAATTGTGCATGAGTAGGTAGATATCTACTTTCAGCACTCTTTTTCAAGATAGTACTGGAACTTCTTGCCAGTGCAAAAAGCCAGTAAAAGGAAATTGAGGGCATACAGATGGGAAAGAAATAAAACTTCTTTATGTGCAGATGACATGGTTATCTACATAAAAGATCTCAGAGGATTTACTAAAAAATCAATTGGAACAAATGAGTGAATTTAGCAATGTTATAAGACACAGGTTAACACAAAAAATGAATCACATTTCTTTATTTTAGCAATGAATTACTGGAAATATTAGTTTAGAACACAATATAATTTATAGTTTCCCCCCAAAAGTGATACTTTTGTATAAATCTAAGAAAGCATATATAGAACCTGTATACTGAAGGCTACAAAACTCTAATGAATAAAATGAAGATGTAAACAAACTGAGAGACATACCGTGTTCATGGATTTGAAGATTCAGCAAAGTAAATATATTTCCTAACACTTATTTATAGATGTGACATAATTTGATCAAAGAACTATCAAGATTTCTTGGGAGATATAAATAAATTTTAACATAAGGAAAGGCAATGAGATAGCACTGGTAAAGGAATATGTAAAAGAAAAACAGTGTTGGAAGAACCATACAACTTAATTTTAAGACTTATTCTGTCTTAAAACAGTTACCAAGTACAAAGTACCACAGCTATACTGTGTTATTTGTGGAGAGTTTGAAACAAGGGTCAGTGGAACAGAATTAAGAACCTAAAACATATCTACAGAAATAGGCACAATTAATTTGTTTTAAAGGTGTAAAAGCAATTCAATGAAGGAAAGATAGCTATTTTAAAAATGGCAATGGAACAATTAGATATCAAGAGCAAAAAACCAAACCATGCTCAAGCTAAAGCTTACTATACACTGCTATTATTAATATCACAAATGACCTCCATGTTTCTAAATTCAATTCTTGGCTCATCTTATTTGAGCTACTAATGGCATTTGACACAGCTGATCACCCTCTTCCTTGGATTGCTTTTGCTACTTGGGTTATAGGACAACATACTTGGTATTTTTTTTCCTTCCTCTTGGGTCACTCTTTCTCAGCTTCATATCCTGGTCTCCCTCATCTTTCTTAGTTTTTAAGTGTCAGAGTAACCCACTATACTGTCCTTGAGCATTTTCTTTTTTCTATTTAAATGCATTAAGTTGTTGGTGCTGTTTAGCCACTTCTTAAACAACATCTATATGCTGAGAAAAAAGAGTGCTCGCCTTGCATGTATGAAGCACTGGGTTTGATCTTCAGCACCACATAAAAATAAATAAACAAAGGTATTGTGTCCATCTACAACTAAAAGAAAAAATTTTTTAAAATATATTACTGTTGTTAACTCCCCAACCTCCAAAATCATTCCTTTGGCCTTGCCTCTAGTAACCAAACCTTTCAGTAATGCCATCCCCTTGAGTATAGGGGGGACCTGCGAACTGCTTTTAACCAACAGAATATGGCAAAAGTTGTGGAATATCACTCTTGTTTTTATGTTGTTATATAGCAAAGGTGAAGGTGTAGGCCTTTCCAGAAGTCAGATTCCAAGCAGCAAAGATCCTCCGTCTCTGTTTCTCTTTTCAGTGCTTTGAAACATTCAAGAAACAAACTGCCATAAATTCTATAGCCACAAAAAAATTATTTAAGGCCAACTAGCTGAGAGAGCTTGGAAGCAAATCCTAGCCTTGAACTTGTGATTCTCCTGCCTCAGTCTCCCAAGTTGCTGGGATTACAGGCATGTGCGACTGCACAAGCTAAGAAGAGCATTCTTATAAAAAAGAGCAAGCCTAGCCTCAGCCAGCTCTCTCTGCTCCTGCTAAAATGAATCACTTGCTTTCTTCTGTCACAAATTGCACTTCTGCTATCCATGCCATGGGTTAATGCATCCCAGGAGCCTGTGCTGTGCCATTTGGACTTTCAGCCCCCCAAACTGGGCTAAATAAACCTCTTTTTTTAAATAGGCAGCCTGTGTCAGGTGTTTTGTTTCATTAACAAAACACTAATATCACAACCAAGCCAGGGCTGGGGTTATAGCTCAGTGGTAGAGCACTTGCCTAGCATGTGTGAGGCCCTGGGTTCGTTCCTCAGACCAATAAATAAATAAATAAATAGGTAGATAAATAAAATAAAAGCATTATGTCCATCTCCGACTGAATAAATTTTTAAAAAATGATTGCTTTTCTCTGAAAGTAGAAATGTCTAATTTCAGAGTAAACAGCAATAATTTCATCCTAGTAACCAGACTCCTTTTGCCTAAGACTTTGGCCTTGGCTATGAGAAGGTGCTCGGTGGAAGGTGTATCACTCAAGGATGGACTCTCAAGAACTTCCTCTTGCTTCCACACACCCTTACTTACTAGGGTCTTGTCTTGGGTGCTCCTTCCAGATCTTCGAGGAACTGGGAAGGGGGAATAATGCTGCTTTGTTTGGAACTTTCATTCAGGGACTCAGATTCTTGTCCTCCGGTCTGGGCAGTTTTCTTAAAGCTGAGCCCTAATTGAAACTGTAGAATCAAAAAGTGCAAGCAAGCCGGGCGCGGTGGCACAGGCCTGTAATCCCAGCGGCTTGGGAGGCTGAGGCAGGAGGATTGTGAATTCAATGCCAGCCTCACCAATTTAGCGAGGCCCTGAGCAATTCAGTGAGACCCTGTCTCTAAATAAAATACAAAAAAGGGCTGGGGATTTGCCCCTGAGTTCAATCCCCAGTTACCCCGACCCTGCCCCCTCCCCCCAAAAAACAACGGAGGACCACCAGAGCTTGGGCTACCAAATTACCAACGGCTCAGGTGCAAAAGAGCAACTTCATACAAGTAGAACATAATTACTCCATTAAGGGTACAGAGAGAAAAGGGATGAAAGGAAAACTGAGCCCGCCCCGTCGAAGGATGGGGTGGAAGAACAGTTAGATTGGGAGACAACCAGCCGCACACAGAGATACACAGATTCAGCTCTAAAGGCAAACCCAGAAATGAAGAACCTTCGCAGACTTTTGCGGGTAAACTGCGACTTCTGGAATAAGAACACGGTGACAGAAACGGTCGCCGCAACACCCACCCCCAAATCAGCCAGTTTCGCTCACATACTCTGACCTCAGCGCCATACAACCAAAATTTGTCAAAACGACCCACAATCGCGGCATGTGATTTAAAATTAAGAAGCTCAGTGTGCTAACAGAATCCTTCGCCCCCTTGGTGCTCAAACATAAGGGGTGCAGCAAGCACACCCAGGCGTTGAATCACAGTCACCTGTTCGCTGAGCCACACAAAGCAGCCCACGCTCATTCACGCACTTCGCGTCTTGCACAGTATCCAGCACATGCAGGGCTGACAGCGGGCCGCCTGCAGGCGCAAGCGCGAAGAGTTGGTGGGCGCAGAGCACTCTGGGAAATGTAGTTCAGTCAAAGAAGGCCACGGCGCAAAGCATTCTGGGGCTCGTGGTTCGCGGGGCCGGTGGCCCAAGGCTGAATAGCTAGTTCAGATCCCCGCAAAACTCAGGCTTACCTGGTTCCTCTCCTCGCTCCACCTCGCAGAGGATTCTGGGCAGTGACGTCGTCGGTCCGGATGGTGGGGCTGGTTTTCATAGCCCGCGGCGTCAGGAGGTGAGTGGGGCCCGGCCCCAGGGCGAGAGCGGGGGCGGGGCTCAGCATGTATGGCAGGGGACCGGGATGGGAACTCCCCAGGGGCAGCTGGAGAGATTGTGTCAGCGTCACTGGGTACAACTGTGTGACAGGCTGCAGGTGTGACAGAATGTTATCTCGTGTGCCACTGTATGTGTTAGCCTGTGTGTGCTTGTGTATGACTGGCCATCTGTCTCTTTAGGAAAAACTATGTGTATTTGTATGCGACGGTTGCTGCAGGTGTAGCTGTGTGTTATAGTGAATGGGTTTGTGGGAGACCGAGGTATGACATTATGTGTCTGTGACTATGTTTGACCACTTGCCTGTGGATGCACCTGTGTTGGAATGTGTGTGACAGCAGATGTGTTTTGTGACATGACCATCGGTTTCTGAAGGTATAATTTTATGAGTAATTATGACAAGATTGTGACCTTACGCGGTGTGCCTTTGTGTGTGTGACTGTGTAACTGTCTCTCTGTTGTGTGTGACCACCTATCTTTGTGCTAATATGGCTGTGTGTTATTATGGGTATGACTGTGAGACTCTGTATGTGTGTGATTGGGTGAGAATTTGTATGTGTATTGTGAGGTGTTGGGCCTGATTGTCCAGGACCTAGTTTGTGATTGTGAAGTACAGAAAGATTAAAATTACTTGCCTAAGTTCATACAGTTAATAAGTGACAAAACCAGGACTCAAACCACAGTTAATAAGTGACAGAACTGGAACTCAAAACTGAGCAGTTTTGATGAAGAGTTCTTGCTTTTAATTAATAAATTGATTTTTAACACATTATAAGAGTGAATAATGGGAGCTTTGGATTTCTGAGAGTGGTGGAGATGATTGTCTCTGGTCTTCTACTAGGAACCATTGAAACATGGAAACATAACCTGGTTTGCTTCCTTACACAGGACCCCGACTAAAGACATTGCGTTGAAACCATCCTCAAATTTGCTACTTTTAGGGGAGGAAAGCCCAACCTGAAAGTCAGGTCTTCTTCCACTTAAGTCATTAAGTTTGGGATTATAGATTGGTCCTTCTCAAAACTTCTGTGTTTAGTGCTAAGAGAGGCTGATGTGGGCCCTTTTTCTGATGTACCAAGTGAGCTGTTTTTGGTTTTGATTTTCGCAGTTAATTTTAAAAAATGGTTTTTTTTTCATTTCCAAATGGGAGTATAGAATCTAAGCAGGAGCAAGGGTGACACTTCTCTGTGCCACATGTTGGCTCATGGAGTCTTTTTTATTTTATTTTCATTTGTTATTTTTAGATATACGTGACAGTAGGGTGTATTTTGACATATACATACATGGAGTCTAATTTATTCTAATTAAGATCTCATTCTTGTGGTTATACATGATGTGGAGTTTCTCTGGTTGTGTATTCATCTACGAACATAGGAAAGTTACGTTGGATTCATTCTGGCTTATGCAGTCTTGACATTGAGGAAAGAAAGATTTGGAAAGAGATTAACTTGCCCAAGTTTGTGTTGCCAGTGCGAGGAGTGAAAAGTCAGCCTGGGTCTGGAGCTATGTAAAACCCAAGTCTTTTCCATTGCCCTTCTTTCAGAGACTGATGGCTCACTTCAAACTTAGAAACACATTACCCAAGGGATATTCAGCTTTCTGAATAAAAAAGAAACCCAGCAACTTAAAAGAAATTTCTTTTATGCAGGTGCTACTTAAGGCTTCTGCTTTAAGATGCCAAGGAGAATACATTGCTTCTCTCAGCTTGCAGAGGCTTTTATGGACTATTCTAAGCTGCACTGCACTAACATTCCTAGAGCTGGCTGGTACAGAATAGCCCAGAATCTGGGGGTAGTCTATCCTAAATTCTAGGTCAAATATAACTTGCCATTTCCAGAATAAAAGAATGTTGGCTCTGAGAGGACTAGCAGCTTATTTTAAGCTGCAGTTTGTTGTTGGTTTAGAATTATACTTTGGCAGTTTTTTCCTCAGGCTGTTTTTCTGTGGAGTAATAGGTAACATCTGTCATCTCCAAAGATGCTTCTCTAGGGCACATATGGCTTTGGTTCCTCAGGTTTTTGTTGACTATTTCCACTCAGGCATTGTGGATTCTTGAAAGAAGAGCAGTTTTTGAGTCTCACTTCAGTTGGATTCATGACTTTGAGTTGGTTGTTTAAACATCTTGAACTTCAATTTCACTTATCAGTAAAATGGGGGTAATAGTATCTACCTTAACAGTCTTTTAAATATTGACCAAGATAATGACATGCACAGCATTCATAATATCACTCTGTATATTACAGGAAGCACAGTAAGATTATTTATTCACTTATCCAATATTTTTGAGTATCTACAATTGTTCTGGCATTGGTCTTGAATATACCAGTGAACCAAACAACGCCTAGCTCTTTCGGATCTTACAATCTAATGTGGAAAGGCAAACAATAAACAAAATGTATGTGACATTTTCAATGGTGATAAATCTAAGAAGAAAAATAAATCAGGAGAAGGAAAAAGAGTGACTGGAATGGTGTTCTCTTTAGATAGACTTTTCAGGGAAGTCCTTCTGATGTAGTAACAATTGAACAAAGGCAGGAATAAAGAAAAAGAGAAAGCCTTGCTGATTTCTGGGAGAAGAGTGTTCCAGGAATAAGGAAAAACAAAGGTGACAGCTGTGAAGGAGGAGTGTCTATAGTATTTGAGTAACAATTAGGAGACCTGTGTACCTGGAGAGGGATGAGCAAAAGGGAGGGTAAGAAATGGGGCCAGATGAGCAGCCAGGGGCCAGGTCAGACCCCGCCTTGTTGGCCCTAGGATAGACTATAGATTTTGTTGAATTGGGTTTTATGTTATTTGGGGTTAAATTCAACATTGGCCTTTTCCTCAGATTTTGGAAAGGATGATTCTTGTCCATATAAGGAGGACATGGGGATTGTGTAGCATTTCCCAGCTTGCTAGGCCCTTGGCTGTTGATCCGCCCTTTGCTGTGGTAAACACTGCATAACTCACATGTTAAGATCTTTCACATAGACTCTAAGATTTATTAATGTGGACATTTAAGGGGTAAGAAATTGAAGAAATAAACAAGTGTATTTTTTTTTTTTTGGTACCTGGATTGAACTCAGGGGTACTCAACCACTGAGCCATATCCCCAGCCCTGTTTTGTGTTTTATGTAGAGACAGGGTCTCACTGAGTTGCTTAGCGCCTCGCCGTTGCTGAGGCTGGCTTTGAACTCGCGATTCTCCTGTCTCAGCCTCCTAAAGTGTTGGGATTACAGGCGTGTGCCACCATACTGGGTTTAAGCGAGGGTAGTTTTTATATTACCCTACAAAATGTATTTTTGACACATCACTGTAAGTCCTGCCCATCAGAAAAGCATTAATGATGGACAGCTTCACAGAAATTTTTATCTGATATTTCTTTGTCAGCCCTGTGCGCTAATCCCAGCAAGCAACTTGGGCAAGTGTTTTAAAAGTTGAAGAAATGTGACATTGTTTGCTTGCTTTTTAAAGATATAATGGCTGATTGTAAAAGTTAGATTTATTTATTGTGTAAACTTGGGCCCAAGATGACATTTTGAACCAGCTTATGAACAATCATTGGTAAGTTGGATAATATAGAAAATGCTTTTTCCACAGGATAGTTAATTTAGGTCAGTCAAGTTGGTGATGCTTGTCCGTTAACCATTTATGCATTATTAATAAAATTACAAGAATAAAATCATAAAAAAGAAGGATATGAGGACCATCAAGGGGCAATAATTCTATCTTTGTGGGTCTTACACTAGTAAAAGAGAACCGTGACATCATTTTTTCTTAACTCTCCCTTCTTAGGACTTTGTTCTTAATCAAAAAAGCAAACTGAAGAAAGAAGAAAGAAATGGCTGTTGGACTTTGTAAAGTCATGTCCCAGGTAAGTTGATATTTTCAGAAATTTCACCTCCTTTTTCAGACTTTTGGGGCCACAAGGAGAATCACAAATAGCCTGGGGCACCTTCATCATTGTTCTCTGCCATTTACTCATCTAATCCTTCTACAAAACTTTTAATATCTTTTTTACTTAGTTTTATACTCAAATGTATAATGAATCGGAACTATCTTCTTTAGACAAATCATGATTTATTGAGTTGGGGATGAATGTTAGGGTTTAATTATGTATGATTGAGTACTCTGTTAAATAGGGAGATCAAAGATGGCCTCTGAGGAGGTAACACTAGAGCAAAGTAAAACTTCAGTGAAAGTAGGGAGTAAGTTTATGGAAATCTGGGTAGCAAGAATAGCAAGGACCAAGTTATTATGGTGGGAGCATGTTTGGCTTGATCCAGCAATAGCAATGAGCCAGCGTCCTGAAGGTGGGAGAGAGGTAGCACTATGAGGTCATAGGTGTAGCTAGGGACCAGATTCTGTAAGCCCTTGAATGTCATCATCAGAATTTTGAGTTTTGTTCTAAGTGTGAAGGAAAGCCATTGGAGTGCTTGTGATATGGTTTGATTTTATGTTTTAAAATGAAGTAGAAAGCAGGGGAAATGAGGTGAACGCAGGGAGGCCAGTCAGAAGACTATTGTGGTAAGCCAGGCGAAAGGTGATGGCAATCTGGACCATGTGGGGAGCACCAGAGCTGGAGAAATTCAGCATCTGTATTGAAGATAGAAAAAGGGATTTGATCAGGGATTGTTTATGGAGTGTAAGAAGAGAAAAGAAGTCAAGGATGACTACAAAGATTTTTGGCTGGGTAGCTACACAAATAGTCATACCATTTACTCAGAAATACATGATGGAGACTATTAGAACCAAAAATTGAGTTCTGGATATATTGAGATTTCAAATGAAATATTGATTAAATATCTGGAGTTCAGGACTAGAAATGTGAATTTAAAGCCATGGGACAAGATGAAATTATCTTGAAGACAAGGTTCTGGCAAATGTAGATAGGAAACAGATCCAAGGACCAAGTTTGGGACATTTTAACAAGACAAGAAGAGGAGGAGGGCTGGGGTTATGGCGCAGTGGTAGCGTGCTCGCCTGGCACGCGTGAGGCACTGGATTCGATCCTCAGCACCACATAAAAATAAAATAAAGATATTCTGTCCGCCTACAACTAAAAAATAAATATTAAAAAAAAAAAGAAGAAGAGGAGGAACCAGCAAGAGACTGAAAAGAACCGAATGTTGTGGAACATGCTTATAGCTCCAGCTACTTGGGAGGCTGAGGTGGGAGGATCACTTGAGTCCAGGAGTTCAAGACCAGAGTGGGGAGAGGGGGGAGGACAGACAACCAGAATGTGTGGATTCCAGAAGCCAAGAGTAGAAAATGTTTAAGAAGAGAATGATCAGCCAAGTTAAATTCTTCTGAGAGAGCGATGAAGGTGAAGACTGAGAATTGACCATTGAATCTGGTAGCATGAAAGTGACTGATTAGTTTTACAAGGACTACTTCATAGAGCAGTTGGTATGAAAGCATCATTGCAATGGGTTCAGGAGATGACGAAAGGGAAGGAAGAATGGAGAAGGTGAGTCTGGACCTATGATAATGGAGCCAGTAGCTCAATATGACTACTCCAAATTGAGATATGCTGTAATTATAAAATATATGCTATAATTTGAAGATTTAGTACAAAAAATAAGGTCTTATTAATAATTTTTTATATCAGTTATTATTTAAATTGTATCTTAATAACATACATTGGTTAAATTAAAAATATTATTAAATTAACTAATTTATTTCTGTTTACTTTTTAAAATATGATTACTGGAAAATCTAGAATTACATATGTAGCTCATGTACTTCTGTTGGATATCCCTGGTCTAGACAACTCTTTGGAAGATTTTTAAAATTTAAAAAAAATTTTTTTTAGTTGTTGATGGATCTTTATTTTATTCATTTATTATTTATATGTGGTGCTGAGGATTGAACTCAGTGCCTCATGCATGCTAGGCAAGTACTCTACCACTGAGCTACAGCCTCAGCCCAGATTTTTGTTATTAAGAGGAATACAGAAATGGCACAATAACCAGAGTGAGATCATGGAATGGAATTTACCTATTTATATATTTCTTTGTAAGATGGAAGATTTTTCACTAGTTTGTTTTACTGATAAGAATGATCCAGTAAAGTGAGAAAAGTTGGTAATACAGGAAAAAGAGGTGACAATGTCCTTTTGTGGACAAATGAAGGATTGGCTATACCTAAGAACTTAGAGTTTTATCCATAATAAGAGAGAAGTATATACAGTATAGATACAGGTTGGCAAGTACATAGGGAGGCAGGAAGATCAAATTCAAAGTGAGAATAGGGGAGAAGCTGGTGGCTAAAGAAACAGACAGTATGAAATAGTTATCAGGAGAGTAGAAGAGTAAATTTTTAGGGAAGGATAGTATAGTAGTCTGTGTTTGAGGAATCTCTGTTCTGGAAATCAAAACGTTCATCAATCATGGTTCTAGCAAGAAATTCAAAAGGGGACAATTTATAAGGATACAGAGAAACCAAAAAGGGTGGCGCTGTGTCCTGGGACTTATTAAAGCAGAAATGGAGAGGGCCTCTGACAGGGACTGTGATCTTTGATTGAAGAACAGAGATCACCCAGGGTGGGGAGTTTGGTGGGGGAATTTACTGGAATAAATATTTAACTTACTCACTTCCCTCACATCTCTTTTT
>PVHX01014187.1:0-51501 GCA_004024805.1 Geosciurus inauris | reverse complement strand
TAGGCCCCGAATTCCTTAACAAGACACCTATAGCACAAGAAATAAAAGCAAGAATCAATAAATGGGATGGACTTAAACTAAAAAGCTTCTTCTCAGCAAGAGAAACTATCAATGAAGTGAACAGAGAGCCCACATTCTGGGAGCAAATTTTTGCCACACGCACATCAGATAGAGCACTGATCTCCAGGATATATAAAGAGCTCAAAAAACTTAACACCAAAAAAACAAATAATCCAATCGATAAATGGGCTAAGGAGCTGAATAGAAACCTCTCAGAAGATGAGGTACAATCAATAAACATATATATGAAGAAATGTTCAACGTCTCTAGCCATTAGAGAAATGCAAATCAAAACTACCCTCAGATTTCATCTCACCCCAGTCAGAATGGCAGCTATCCAAAATACCAGCAACAATAAGTGCTGGCGAGGATGTAGAGAAGAAGGTACACTTAAACATTGCTAGTGGGATTGCAAATTGGTGCAACCAATCTGGAAAGCAGTATGGAGACTGCTTAAAAAACTTGGAATGGAACCACCATTTGACCCAGCTATCCCACTCCTTAACCTATACCCTAAAGACTTAAAAACAGAACACTACAGTAAAGCAGCAACTTCAATGTTTATAGCAGCACAATTCACAATTGCAAAACTGTGGAAGCAACCCAGAAGTCCTTCAATAGATGAATGGATAAAGAAACTGTGGTACATATACACAATGGAATATTATTCAGCAATAAAAGAGAATAAAATTACGGCATTTGTAGGCAAACAGATGGAACTGGAAAGCATTATGCTAAGTGAAGTAAGCCAATCCCCAAAAGGCAAATGCCAAATGGTCTCTCTGATTAGTGGATGCTGATGAATAAGGGAGGTGGGAATGGGAAACATAAGAGAAATAGAGAAACACTGGACGTGACATGGGGGAGGCGGGGGCCAGGAAAGGGGAATGGGTATAGTAAAGATGGTTGATAAAAAATATATATAAATATATATATATATATACTGTTCACTGAAAGTGCATATAAAGATGTTTAATATGAAGAAGGTAATCTGCTTATAATTTTGTACAAAGTTAGAAAAATTATGATTGTAACAATTTTTTTTCTATTTGCCTCAACAAATGATTTCAGTGATGAGTGTGTACAGCTTCTGAAAATTTGTTTTTTTTTTTTCTGTTATGTTTGATAACATGTAGTAAAATGCAACTTTTGAGAAAAAAAATAAACATTATGAATGGCTGGGTTAAAAAACAAAGAAAGAAAATTTCTGCCTTCCTATATCAAACATTTCTGTTTTGCATATAAATATTTAATTGGATGTACATTATTTTTGTTGTTCTATATTATTTGAAAATGCTAAGTTAAATTTTGTTTTAAATTCCCAGTAAGAAGTATAATTAAAAGAATTATAGCCCAAGTGTGCAAATTAAAACTTTTATATAACCTATGATAAAGCATACAACTCAACCACTTCTGAAATTCTTCCTAGAGATTTAAGTGAGGTGATATTTATTAAAAATAATGAAGCATCATATTTTCACAAAATTTTAGTATAAAAATTATCTTTAGTAATAGTAGCTGTTCTTTTCACAAAGCTGATGGCTTTTGAAATTGTTTGTTGCTGCTTTTTCAGTGAATGAATTCCATTTATATTTTTCAGTGTACTTTGTCCCTATGTCAGAGCACAGGCTACCAGCTTCATTTTTATCATTGTAAGGAGTAAAAAATACATGATTACTTAATGTAATAATACTCATTTAGACAAATTTATGTAAAGGGCTTTGTGATTTATCCATTTTTAAAAATGTAAAACACATTTTTAACTTAGAGCTTATAAAATAAGAAACATGATTAGGGCCTATTTTAGTACAAAAGTACTAGTAGGAAACTAGTATCACCAACATTGTATCATCCTTGCAGTCAGAGATTTTGTGTGCCTCCATCCCATGTATAAAATTAGTAGGTAAAATTACAATGTAGTTTTTTTTTTTTTTTCTTCACAGTGGACTTTCAACTGAAAGCTATGTTAAAAAATGCAAAGTCTGCCATTGGCAAAATGTTATGGTCACTGTAGGGCCAAAGCAAGCTTATGAAGACTTAATGAAATATTCTATGAATTCAGATAAGGAATAAAAATATGAATGGTTTAATTGTAATAATTTTAAGATATTATGAATATTATATAATTTTCCTCTGCTTCTGGGACTTGAATCTGAGTAAAATATTATGTACTCCTGTATATGGATCTGTGATCTGGTTCTGGGACTTGAATCTGAGTAGAATATTATGTACTCCTGTATATGGATCTGAAGATATTCACTATGTAACCTGGACAACAGAGAATTCCTGATTTATAATCTTGTATATTAAGTGACATACCAAATATAGTGATTGATGTTTTTTGCCCCATCATATGAATTATATAAATACTGATTATTGCTTTGTGGAGAATTACAGACATACATTAAAATTTGGGGGTATGAATTTTTATTTCACAAAAATATATATATATTATGCTGATTTTTCTATATGTAAGAAAGTTTTTCATGCAAATTTCATAATCCTTAAAAGGAAGAGATCATATGGATATAACTGTCAAAGGTCAACAGCTGAAACATGTATTCTACACAAAATGCCTAAAAACTAAGGTATCTCTAGCAAGAGAATAATAATAACTACTACTATATTCTCAAGATCTACTCTTTCCAAGGTGTCTGCTACAAACCCAAAAATGCTGTAAAGACATAGTATAAAGTAATGCATGAGAGTATGCAGTTTGGGGTCAGAATTATTGGATTTAAAATCTATTATGAACTCATCAGTGGGCACTCTAATACGATTTGGATTACACTGGGAAATTAGCTAAATATGCTGTGCTTAGTTTTTCTCATCAGTTAAATAAGCATAATAAAAGTAATTTTTATATAAAGTTTGGATGAGGGTCTAAAAACTCATTATATATAAAACACAAAGAACAGTGCCTAAGACACATTGAGAGTTATAAAATGTTTGATATTACCAAAGTGTCTGCAGTTAAAAATTTTATTGAAAATGTTTTTAGAAGATACAGTTAGATAAAATTTGAGAGAACTAATGTATATAGTATGAGTGAAACCTGTAGTTTGTACTAATTTTAAGCCTTATTTAATTGAAATAACCTCATTTATTACATTTAGGATGATTCAAGCATTACAAAAAACTTTAAGTAATGAATAGTAAAACTTAATTCATGAATGTCAAACAACTTTCAAAACAGAGGAGTATAAATCTTATATAAGAATGTCAGCTAAAAAATGTAGAAGAGTTAGGCACAGTGGCACATGCCTATAATCCCAGCAGCTCAGGAGGCTGAGACAGGAGGATAGTAAGTTTAAAATCTTGCTTCAGCAACTTAGACTCTCAACAACTTAGGAAGACCTTGTCTCAAAATAAAGAATAAAAAAAGACTGTAGATGTAACTCAATGGTAAAATACCATTGTATTCAATCTCCAGTTCCTAGTTCCCAACCCCTCAAAAATAGAAGAAAAAGATGGAGAAAAATTACCATTTTACAACCCACCATATAATAATTGATTCAAGTAAAGAAGAGCAATAGATATTAAAATATTGGGAAAAAGTTATTGATGTGTAAATATTCACATTTTTTAAAGTATCAACCTACTTATTACTTTTCATTTATTACATTTGGGAAAATACACTTTTGCAACAATGAGATTATCCAAATTATCAAACTTGAAATAATTTACTTCTGATATTACACAATAAAATGTGAATAACAAAACAACTAAAATGTATCACAACATTTATGCAAAATTCTTAATTAAAAAAACAATGTGTAACTGGAGTCATATCAAAAGAAAATGATACATGTATAAATAATGTGAAATGTACTATATTAGTAAAACAAGAAAAATACATAGTTCTGTATAAATTGGACCAAAGAATCATAACAATTGAAGCAATTCAGGAGGTGTTATTGGGTATCAATGTTAAAAATAGCAGCAGAAGATATTTTGGGGGCTGTTGGGTAGATTTGAACATGTATTATATGTTAGATATTTTCTGAAATTATTGCCAATTCATACTATATTATAATATCTTGTTTATGAAATAGTATATATAAATTTTGCTTAAAATTCATATTTATATATGTAAATATATGTAAATATGTCTATAATGAAGTTATTCGATCTTCATTTAACTTAGCATATATAAAGCCCATTTTATTCTTTGATATTTGAATATTTAAAAGTTCTTTTATTTAGATTCTCCAATTTTAAATATTTAATTTTTATGTAAATTTATTTATTTATGTAAAGACATAATATTTTATCTTTTTTCTCTCTTTCTACACACACACACACAAAACAATAACTTTTAGTATATCTTTTAGTGCCAAAAATTTAGATGTGCCCAACACATATACACATATATACACAATGGGCAGAGTATATAAGAGGGATGCTGATTCCAAAAGCTGAAATTTGGCCTTAGGTACCAAGTTCCAGGAATTACATGCACTCACTACTGAAGTAGTGGCTGTTGCTTTTAGGCCCTTTTATTTGATAAAACTAGGAATCATTTGTGTCTATAATAAGGGTTGTACATACACATTTTAATTCTGTATTTTTTCTTCAGTATGTAAACAAAACATGAATTGTTATGGATTTCTCCATTGTAGCATAGTTCCATATAGCTCATTTTACCCTTTGGCTTCAATTACTTGTCACTTTTCATCCTGCCAAGAAATCTGACTTGGGCTTTGAACTTGTGATATTCCTTCCTCAGCTTCCCATATTGCTAGGATTAAGGGCAGGCACCACCTTGACCAACCAAATATACGACAGTGAATCTTATGTAAAATTATAATACACCTATTAATGAAAAAAACTAACTGTTCACCATCCCTTTATTTACGCATTTCCAAGATACATATACAGTGCTTTCAGATCTAGCCAATATCACCATGAGAACAATTTTATCAACTAAAGTTCAGTGCTTATGCATAGTCCTTTACATTTATTCTTATGGGCTCTGTTCCTTATCAAAGTTACTTATTTTGTCACTATCTGCATTTCATCCTGGCATTTCTGTACTCCTAATTTGTTGTTTTGTTTGTTTGTTTTGTTTTTAGTTTGTACACATTAAGACTCAGGCTTTCTGTTATAAAATTCCATGAGTTTTGACAAATGTAGTTAGTTGTTCAGGTGGCCACAAATAATGTTAAAATAGAATAGTTTCAGTTCTGAAAAATATTTCTTCATAAAAATAAAACTTCATCCATTCAATGTTCCCTTTCTCCAAGCCCCTGACAACACCTTTGTCCATAGTTTATTTCTGTAGAACAACATATTATGGAAGCATGTGATGTGTACGCTTTCAGACTGATTATTCTCTTAACAACATGCAGTTAACTTTTATTCATGTTTCAGCATGTCTTGAAATGCTGTCTTATTTTAATTACTTGTCTCATTTTTTATTACTGTTAAGTATTCCAGTGCATGGATGTGCCAAAATTGTTTATCCATTTGCCCGTTGAAGAGAATTTTGTTTACTTCTAATTTTTAGTGTACATGAATAAAGTTTCTATAAACACTCATCTGCAGGTTTTATGTGGAGTATGATTGCCAGATTGGTTAACATTTATATTTAGCTCTGGAAAAAAACAACCAAAATGTTTTCCAAAATGACTGTATCATTGTATGTTCTCACCAGCAATGAGAACACTGTGGTTCTCTTCCTTTGCTAACAATTACTATTTTCAGTTTTCTTTCTTTCTTTTTTTGTACTTCTTGTTTCTGTTTAGCCACTCTTATGGGTATATAGTGATTTTTCCTTTCCATTTTTCCAATGCCACATGATAAACATCTTTTTATGTTTATTTGATATGTGTACATCTTCTTCGGTGAGGTTTATTTTGAGAAATTTTCGTGGTCTTTAATTTGAGAAAAGAAAGGTTTTCTTTTTTCATTTGATTTTAAGAGCTTTTTGTATATTTGTATTCTTGGAAATATATTTATCTAGCTAGTGCCTTATCCTTTTCTCTTAATGTATTTCTTAGAAATTGATATTATTTTTAAGAGAACCTTTGCTTAATTTTTTTTTATCTTTCAAGGACATTCTGTTGGTGTTGTATCAAAAAGTTATCAACAAACCCATGGTCATATATATTTATATTCTTATATATCTTCTCTTGTTGAAATATTGTACTTTTGAAAATTGTATATAGGGCTATGTCTTGATCAATCTTGTGTGGTTATAAAATATAACAGGTACTATACAATGAATAGGAATTTATTCTTTTACTATGGTAGAGTTAGGAAATCCAAGATCCAGAACATAACTAGTATCTGGCAAGGACTTTCATTTTTGTGAGGCAAGGTACTGAAGGCTGAACCCAAGGGCAATTTACCCCTGAGCTACATACCCAACACTCTGTATTTTTCACAGCTGGCAAGAACCTTCATGCTATATCATCTCATGATGGAAAGTAGAAGGCAGAAGCACAAGAAAAGGCAAGGGAGGATAAGAGAGAGAAAGGAAAGATAGGGAGACACACACACACACACAACCACACATATACACTCAGAGAGAGACAAAAAGAGAGAGAGAGATAAAGAGAGAGACACAGAGAGAGAGAGAGAGAAATGGGCCCAACCTATGCTTTTGATACTGCCAGTTACCTGTGAGGAGTTCTGCTTCCTTACATGCTGAAGTATAACATTAGAGAAGCACACCAAGACAAGTATTTAAGCAGGGTTTACTTAAAAAGTGGTAACATAGAATTCTCCCAGAGGGAGAAAAAGGCCATAATTGGTATCCTTGTATCCCAAGAAGTACAGATGTTTTGCCTTTTCATATGTCCTATGCTTCTTTTGTTCTCCTGCACTCTTCCTTTTCTCTCTCCATCCTGGGTACATGAATAGGCCCAGGAGATGTTTGGTGAGATGGCCAAAAAGGTGAAAAGCAGATAGATAGGAAGAAGGGCCCAGGTGGAGTGGTTTGGGCAGGAAGGGGGTCATAACTAACTCCTTGTAAGGACTGATAATCTCTGGACCAGGTTACCTTAGCAACAGGTTGGAGCAGGAGCAGGTTATCCTGATAAGGATGGAGGAAGGGTTCTGAAGGCGTTAACATTTCAATACCTCTGCAACTTCCCAGACTCAAATTGGCCTCCTAGATTTGATCTGACTCTATCTACTCTGACTAATCTAATCTATCTAATTCTGGCTTCATTCCCTCCTCTAATTTTAGGAACTCTTTACTGCTGTAAGGTAATGGGAAGGTGACTACTCTGGCTTCTTCAAGCTGAGAGGGAGGTGACATGAGATGGGGTAAGCCGCTTGGAGTTTTCTTTTAGAAATTGGGTTGGATCAAGTCTGACTGGGGAAGAACAGGTTGTAAAGTCATCTGGGGTGCGTGCTTTCATGAGAGAGAAACACAAAGACATGAGTACTGGAATTAATAAAAAGTAAATGGTGCTACATCTAGAATATGCCAATGAATATCATAAAGATAACAGAAGTCAATAATCTCTTACTAGGAGAGGTGAGGGCTGAGAAGTTGTCCCCATTACAAGGCTGGAGAGAACAAGGCATATATTTAATTTTTAATATTATAGGTGTCCATCCTCATAAGATGTAGTTAAGCTATTTAATGTCATCTGATTTTGTAAAATATCTTTTTATTGGTGTGGCTTCTGTGTTTAGTAGAGATCCCTTTACTATGGCACTTAGAACTAGATAATCATGCTAGCAAACATTAAGTCTACCTGTGTAGATTAGGAAGATCTGTAGGCCATAAACTGACAAAACTTCTGACTCTGGCAGTTTCTCTTGATCATTATCAGATATTCCTGCATAAGAATATCTCTTTTGTAGCCTCCAATCTTATTTATTCTTGAGGATAATACAAATGTATATTTGAAGTTACATTTAACTATTTTTTAAATGCCCAGGAATGGCTGTGTTTTGGTTTAACTGTTTTTTCTAGGTGTTTAAGATGAAGCAGGTCAAAATGATTTTTGTTCCTATCTATTATTAAGAGTCAGCTGAGTTCCCATAGGAGTCACTCTTGGGGAACTTGAAAGCAGCTTCTTAATTCTGCTAGTATCATTTGCACTAGGATGGATTGAGGTCTCCTGACCATGTGGCTTCCCTTGGAAGCATCAGAGACATCTCTCTTCTCTAATGACCCTCCTCTTCATAGAAAGAGCACTGATTGGCTTTCCATTCTCCAGGGGTCTCATTACTCTCCCTGATTGGAAGGTTATGTAGCCCAGAGTTGTAAAGCTCTTTAGAGAAATTCCCTTGTTCCTTGGATTTAGGGCAAGAGCTAAATATTGCTTTTCTTGGCCCTTTTAATTTAATTTAATTTTATGTCAATCTTAAACACCCACCAGGCCAGTCTCAGCAGTTTTAAAGAAAGGGTATTAGGCTTTAACTTCAATGTCTATCTGTCCTGTAGGTGATGGCTTATTTATCTTAAATTAACCTGGGTTGTGTATTCCTGAACCAATAACTCTGCAAAACATTGACAGGCAATAGTCATAGAGTTTAGTAAAAATACAAAATAAAATTAACAAGACTAAAAACATATTTAGTTTGTGTAATAGCTATGTTGAATTTTGGCTGAGTTATACATTATATGCCTTGTTTGAGATCCTAGTAATATTTACAACAAAATCAATCTTTCGAACTCAAATGAACTGTAGTATGACCTACTTTGAAGCCATTTTAACATGTAGTAAGGTGGGAGACAGGGACTTATCTTAGGTAAGGCAGGGATCCTCATAAGTCTTAGGTGAAGTGTTCTAGTTCTGAAGTTGATTGTTGTTTCTTAAAAATTATTTTTAAAATTTACATATTTTATTTCCTGAGTTCACTTAAATGTTTGCTAATACAATATGATATTACATCTAAAACATGAATTAAACAAAAAACTTTATATATCTTATTGATAACAGGTCCAGAACATTTAATGACATAAATAAATCCTCAATAAAATTTATTATTCTTATGAGTCTAAAATAACCATGCAACCTTAGTTTGGAGAACACCAGTTTAATATAATGCTCTTTTCAACCTTCTAATTAAAGACTTGTATACCTGGAAGATATGAACACATGTAATATACAAATAGGAGTAATAGCACCATAATTACATTGATGTTATATTTAGCAAGTTTATCTCTTAAAGAAAAATCTATACTCTGTAACATAGTACAATACTCCAAAATAACAGCTGTTGTTTAACCACAGTTGTATAAACCTTAATTTCATTTTTATTTATTTATTTATTTTCGGTACTGGGAATTTAACTCAGGGGTACTCGACCACTAAGCCACATCCTCAGCCCTATTTTGTGTTTTATGTAGAAACAGGCTCTCACTGAGTTGCTTAGTGCCTTGCCTTGCCATTGCTGAGGCTGGCTTTGAACTCAAGATTCTCCTGTCTCAGCCTCCCAAAGTGCTGGGATTACAGGCATGTGCCACCATGCCCAGCTCTTAATTTCTTTGAGATTAGTTGCTCTAAACTGTAAAACTTAATAGACACCAGGTTAGCAAATTAATGTTAAGAAATACTTGCCATTTTAACATGCAGATTAAATTTTGGCTTATATGAATACATTAATATTTGACCTTAGGGAAAAACCTTTTAAATAGCTTTGACTGATTGTCCTAAATATCTGTATGTGTGTGTGTGTGTGTGTATACAAATACATATATAACCAACTTAGTACATACAAACTTGAAACATGCCCTTTACTTACACATTCTTCATCACTTGCTTAAACTCTCTTATTTAGTTCATCACAATAACTTTCTTACTCAGAAACACTTCCTTTTTCTTATATTAAATATTATCTTCATATCTACAACTTTCAATTTCTCATTTCCATCTGTTAACCCCTTCTCCTGTTCAAATTCTGAAACAATCTTTGTAAATTTCTGAATTTATACAAATTACTCCATTTTAATGAGAAGAAATACTTCATAGTATTTACAATATTCTAATTAAAACATTTGAAACTTTTGGGCCTTCATTTATAAAAATCTTCTATAAACCTTGGTATATAGATCATATTTGTTTAACTTTTCTTGAAAACACAGTGTTCCCATATATAGAATTATATCTGTTGGGACTTTAAACGTAGTAACCTTGTTTTACTGATGACAAAGCAATTTTAAACCCTTTTTAAAACATTTATTATTTATGAAAACACCAATAATGTTATCCTATGAAATTCAAGCAGTTAAAATTACTTGATGTTAAACTTAACAGTTAGCATTCTAACTATAAATTAATTAGATGTCTGACAAACCCATTTATGAAGGTATTTGTTCAAAGTCAAATCTAATTTACTTAGTTTTATTATTAAAAACAATATCTCAGACAAATGTATTGAACAGCATTAGTCATCTTTACTTTGTTGAAGAAAAGTCCTAGAAACAATGGATATTAGATGTTTTATGGACATCAATAATTTATTAGTTCTTTGACCACTTAGAGACTTGTGAGTTAAGTAATTTTAAAGATATCTTTACTTTTATTTGTTTACCCAATCTAAATTGAACCTTCTTAAATAAAGTGAATCAAAGGTATTTGTATTTTTTTAGATTAATTTATAGGTGTTCATTATCTGTACTAACTTTGATATCATGTACATGATATATGAACATATGCACATATAGACATACAACATATCACACAAGTGTGCACTCATAATACAACAGTAAAGGCCTTGTAGCTTTTTCAGGTGAATTTCCATTGTAATGTTACAGATATTAAAAAAAAAAAAAACTCCATCATTGAACAAAAAATAGGACTGATCAGAAAAACATTAACCTAGATGTGTAGGATTAAAATTATAAGCTCAAAATATATATATATATATATATATATATATATATATATATATATATATATATATGGAATTTAAGAAAAACAATAGTCCTAGAAAAAAATGATATGGCTGGTAACTATTTTAGTAAAGTGCCATAGAGTTTTGGTTCAGGCTAAGGCATTTTAACCCCCCTTTTTTTCCCCTCTAGCTAGTAATCAGGTTTGGATGAAAATTATGATACTTTATTTTCCATTACTTTTGAGAATAAAGCTACTATGTTAAACTCTTTACTGAGATAAGCTATTGGTTGTTAAGCAGCTGCATTCTTTCGTGTGAACATTCCTGGGGTTATTCCTCCTTTCTCAGTGACAAACAGGTTAAACCTTGCTTCATAGGTAAGCTGAGGATAGGGACTTGAAGTGAGGCCCCTTTTTAATATGTTAAAGTGTCCCAAAGCCTGCTCAGAACTCATAACAGGAATAAACTGTTAATAGGCTGTTCAGATATCCCTCCAAGAGGTCTAGGGTAAGAGGTGAGAACAGTAAACCTGGCTTTAGTCTCCAAGAGGAAATTGACCTCTTGGCTCCCTACAGAAAAACAGGAGAAGCATACTTGGGGCTCCTGTGATGATTGGAGTTATAGGAGCCATTAGAATTAACTTAGGATTCTGTTAGGCCTGTTTGGAGGAATTTGGCCTTTTATTTTTTTAACAAGAAGTTTATTCCTTCTGAGGCCAAGACTAGTGCTTCAGTCTTTTCCTGTCTTTATATTCTTTCTTCCTTTTTTCTTTTTTTTTAATCTCTATTTTGAAAAAATAAAAGTTGTAAGCTGCAGGACATCACCTAAGGAATGACAAGGGCCATATGCCAATTTTTAAAATTTCCTCCAAATGTCTGGAGCTGACTAAATGACAAATTTATCCTTTAAAAGTGAGTGGTCCTCTATGGATTCAGGATTTAGGGTGGTGTATTTTTTTTATTGTCTTCATGAGTCTTTTCACGAAAATAACAAGACTTTACTAAAGGGCTTCTATAATAATTTTACAGGCATTCTACTCATCATTTGATCCTCGTTAGGATTATTTCTAGAAATTGCCTGAGCTGTAGATGAACAATTAAGTTTGCTTCTAGTTTGTGTTGCAGGGACACGGGCCAGATGTATATCATCCCAAATTGTTTAGCTGCTTTTAGGGTGGCCTCCTTCTCATTGTAGGCTAAATACCATAATATCTTTCCAGGTGAAGTCAAACACCTGGTATAACTTCTGAACATCTCACTATACTTATTATTTGGATCTTCCCAAAATCTTCTTATGTTTATTCTTATCAGTTTTAAGTTGGGCAGTTCCCTTGATTTATCTTCCTCAGTAGGAGATTTCTTAAGGACTCCACCTTTTAAGGTAGTGATTGAGTTAGGCCTAACAATACATGAAAATGAGGCACTTTTTCTGATCACTTGTAATTTTACAGCATGTAGATTAGTGCTCAATCTACAACTGTTCTTGACAGAGAAGCTTTATCACTTGAGTAATAAAAAATTTAAGTTTTCTACCCCACTGGAGAAAACTATGTATTTTCCTATGAACATCTTCCTAAACTTGAGCTTTATTAAGGTACAGAAAACCCATTTCTCCTCACGTGGCTTTCCTAGAGTTATTTATGGCCTTCTTTTCTAAAGTGTTAGGGTCCCAGTTTGACCCGTGCTTGAGACCCTTGGAGGATTCAGATTTAATGGCATTACTGCTTTTTTCCCTGCCACTGTGTTTCCTGATTATATATATATATATAAAAAAAAAAAAAAAAACCTGAAAAAAATGATGTATGCCTTTTTCTATTTGTTCTATTTGTTGTCTTCTGGACTAAAGGAATTTCTGGAGGGTAAGGGGAACATCTACTAATTGTTGTCCTTTAATGCCCTTTTCTCAGAGGAGTTTATGGGTGGGGTTGGTTAAAATAGAAGGCTTTCCTCTTGCACCTTTTTTGCCTTTCATTGAGTAAATCTGAGTAGGAACAGTAATGGAGAGATTTTCAACTGGCTTGTGAAGGCTTACTGTGTAAATAAAGGGAACCTGTGTGTTTTTTTTACTAATCATTCCAAGTCTTTCTTTCAGCCCTAGAATCTGAATTGCTAATGTTTAGTCCCTGAGGAAAGGGAAACACCCTGGAGAAAGGGATGTTGGAGAGGAGTGTTGGAGAGTGTTCCAAGTGTTGGAGAGTGTTCTAAGGCCCATACAGAGGTGATTTGTTATTGGCCCTTTCCCTCAGTCCTGCTTATTGAATGATCACTCTACATACCCCTTAGGTTGGTCAAGAGTGGGGTCCAGAGAAGGAGCTTTTGGAGTTTACCCAAGAGTGGCCCAGGCCAGAATTCCACAGTTGCTCTAGTCCTTTTATCCATCTCCACGCATCCAAAGTCATCCAAGGTAAACCGGGACTACAGACACTGTGTACTTATGCCAATTGCTGTCTGGGCCTGGACAGAAAAAGCAGGAAATGGCTTCAGCAGGACCCAACGTGCCTGCTCTGCACAGAACAGGTGATTGGGAACTGCCTAGGCCCGGAAACCTTTCACCTGTGTCTTAAGTGTGGTAGCTGCACTGCTGCATTTATGTAGCCGACAGGTGCCCACTATCATCCTCCAGAAAGAGAAAGAAAGATGCTCCTCAATGGAAAAGAGCTTGCCTCAGCATAGATCTTGGTGGGACCTCCAAATCTGATGCCAACAGTTACCTGTGACAAATTCTGCTTTCTCACATGCTAAAGTATAATATTAGAGAAGCACAGCAAGACAAGCATTTAAGCAGGGCTTTTTAAAAAAGGGGTAAAATGGACTTTTCCTAGGAGGGAGAAGAAGGCCATGGCTGGTATTCTGGTATCCCAAGAAGTACAAGTGTTTTGCCTTTTCATATGTCCTAGGCTTTCTTTGTTCTCCTGCTCTCTTCCCCTTCTCTCTCCTTCCTGCATACGTGACTAGGCCCAGAAGATGCTTGGTGAGATGGCCAAAAAGGTGAAAAGCAGATGAATGGGGAAAGGACCCAGGTAGAGTGATTTGGGCAGGAAGGGGGACATAATTTACTCCCTGTGGGAAGGGATAATCTCTGGACCAGGTTACCTTAGCAACATGTTGGAGAAGGGGCAGGTTATCCTGATAAAGATGGAGGAAGGGCTCTGAAGGCATTAGCATTTCAATGCCTCTGCAACTTCCCAAACCCAAATTGGCCTCCTAGATTTGATCTGACTCAATTTACCTATCTACACTGCCTGCCTGTCTAATTTTGGCTTCACTTTCATTTAATGTCATAATAATGACATTAATTTGTTTTCTGTGCCATCATGACCTACTCATTTCTCATTAGGACCCACTTCCCAGCATCATTAAATTGGTGATTGAGTTTTCAACACATGTTTTGGGGGTGAAACATTCAAACCATAATAGGCATTAATTCACTACAAACAATTTTTGTATTAAATGAAGCATTTGTGTCTGTGTTCATCTTTTTGCATATGGACATCCAGTGACTACATAACTCTTGAGACTATCCTTTCTCCACTGAATATCTTTTATACTTTTGTCAAGTATGAGTTGAATTTACTTGTGTGAGTTTATTTCTTGGTTCCTTATTCAATTGTATTGATCTAGGTGTGTTTTTTCATCAACATCACCCATTCTTGATTATTGTAGCTTTTAGAGTAAAAGTCTCAAATTCAGAGAATTTAAATCCTATGAATTTATACTTTCTAAACATTTTACGTCCTTTGCATTTCAAATACATTTTCAGTATCTACAACATTCTTTTCGGAAATTTTGGGTTTTCAAGCCAAGAAGGGAAGAATTGCCAACTTGGTTAACATTGAGTCTACTAATCCACAAACATGAAGTATTTCTCCATTTATTAGTTCATTTGATTTCTTTCATCGGTATTTTCTAGTTTTCATGTATGAGTTTTTATGGATATTTTATTACTTATACTCAAGTAACTTTTGTGTGCTGTTAAATAGTATTGAGTCTTGATTTCAAATTCCAGTTTCTCATTGTCGGTAATGTGACTTTATGTATAAATGTGACACAGACTTGTATTCTAGGCCTTACTGTTAACTAACTTATTTATAAAAGATTTTATGGAGTTTTCTACATCAGTAATCAAATCCTCTATAAACACAGTTTTTCCTTATTTCTCAATGTATGCATATTTTTTTCTTGTCTAATTAAATGAGTTAGAACTTCTAGTTTCATGTTAAATAGGAAATATGGGAAAAGACAAATATTGTCTTTTCAGTATTTGGAGTTTTTCATGGTTAAGGATAGTGTTACCTGGATCTTCTATGCTAGTATAATTAGATTAAGGAATTTTCTCTTTTTATTTTTCTAATTCTTTATTATAACAGATGTCTAATTGTGTTGGATTTTTTCTGAATCCTTTGATATAATTATATGCTTTAAAAATTATGAATTTAATAATTACAAATAAATAATAATTATAAATTTTATATTTTAAACATGAATTTTAAAGCACCCTTATATTCCTGAAATGAGTCACACACTTTGATGTACTGTATTATTTTATATTGCTGGATTTTGCTTACTCACATTTTATGAAGAAAGTTTTTATATGTGTCCATGAGAAACGTTGATAAGTAGTTTTTCTCTTGGAAATGTATTTTATTTGCTGTCAAAATAATGCTAGCCTCATAAAAAGACAGAGAGAGTGTCTTGTTACTTCTGCTCTAATTATTTTTTTGGAAGAGATTATGGGGAACTGATATGCCAGTTTTAAGTGTTTGGTAGAAACATCAGAAAACTGTGAGTCTAGTGCTTTATGGTGAGGAAGGTTATTAATTATTGATTCAATTTCTTTAAAAGTTTTAGGTCTATTCTGATTGTTTCTTGTTGTACGAGTTTTATAATCTGTAACTTTTAAAGAAGGAGTCTACTTCTACTAAATTATAAAATTTCTGAACAGAGTTGTTTTTGTATTCCTTTAGTGTTCCTTAATGTCCATGAGATCAGTAGTGATAATCCCTCTATTGTTGCTAATACCAATTATTTGTATATTTTTTTCTTATTTAACTTGAAATTTACATTTTATTATTTGAAAGAATTAGCTCTTGGTTTAACTGATTTTCTCCAAAGTTGTGCTTTTTCTCAAATTTAGATTTTTACTTTAATTGTTATTTTTTTCTGCTTGCTTTAAATTTATTTTTGTTTTCCTCTGGTGTTTTGAAGCAGAAGATTAGGTTACTGATTTAGATGTTTCTTCTTTTCCAACATGCATATATTGTTACAATTTACCTCTGAGCATTTTTTCACAGCATCCAAATTGTTCTAATAAATTATATTTTCTTCTTCTTGTGTGGGTTTATGTGTTTGCATAATATATTTTTCTTTTATGATTTTTTAAGTAATGTTTTATTTAGAAGTATGTTTGTCACTTCCAAATATTTGGGGATTTTTTTCAGCTGTCATCGATTTCTTCTTTAATAATTTTATTGCTTTAGATCATGCACTATGTGATTTTTATTATTTTAAATTTCCTAAAAAGCTTTTAATAGTTGAGGTGTTTTAACTTTGTAAACATTCTATGTCCCCTTGAAAATAATATATGTTCGGCTGTTGGATGGAGAATTCTGTAAATGTTAATTATACCATGTTATTTCAAAATACTGTACATGTCTTCCATAAAGTTACAGATTTATTTTAATATTTATTTTTTAGTTGTAAGTGGATAGAACATCTTTATTATATTTGTATGTGATGCTGAGGATCGAACCCAGAGCCTCAGGTGTGCTAGGCGAACATTCTACCACTGAGCCATAACCCCAGCCCAAGTTACAGATTTTATGGCTGTTGCTATATCAATTTTGGGCAGAAATGTGTCAAAGTCTACAAATATCATAGAAAATTACTATATTTTTCATTGTTTTATCAGTTTGTTTCATATATTTTAAGCAATCTTTGGCTATAGATGCCTTATATTATGCCTTCTTGAAGATTTAACCCCTTATTATGTCAAGCTTCTTCTTATCATTAAAAATTTCACTTCCAATTGTAATGTGAAAAGCTTGAAATTTGTTACCCTCAATTAAAAAAAAAAATTAAACAATCTAATAATGATCATATATGCCACAACTAATGTTGCAAAGAAAATAGCCACTGTAGTGTGTGAACAGATAAAGCCTGAGAGTCTCAGACAAGAAAGATCTTAGTACCTGAAATGGATCCTGCTGAGCCAAGTACTATAAGGAACATTTAAATGTTAATATTGGAGAATTATTAGAGGCAGGGTGCAAAGTAAGAGGCAAGTGAGACACTAGCCATCTGATAATGCAGAAAACAATTTTACAGGTGATAGATATAAAGAGTAACTCCAGGAAACACCTCCTTATGGTTCTGCAGGAGAAAAAGGAATATTAAACATTGTGAAGTATGCTCAGGATATTCTCCTCAAGAAAAGTCTACTTACCTTTAGGGAAAAAGGCTTTAAATGTTTTAGCAGAAAAGCATTTCTGACTCTAGCCCCTTCAGTCTTCCTGTCTTACATAAAGGAGTAGGAGGAAGTAAGAAACACCTTGCAAATCACAGCTCAGCAAACAGGCCACTGAATGATGAATTTAATAACTTTCCAGAATGCTTCTCTTTATCCATATCTTACTAGCAGCCAGGAGGGCTCCAGGTTAATAATAGTGAATAATGGTTAAATGAGATAAAAAAAAAAAAGTCTCCCTTAAGAGAAATTATTTGTAAAGCCCAAATACAACATGATAGAGCAAAAAAAGATAGTAAGATTGTTGAAACTTCTGGCATCTGTGGCTAGAGGAAGCAGCTCAAGTCCTTCCCAAAGTAAACTAAATCTTCATATAATTCTTTATAATTACTTGATATATAATATCTAGTTTTTGAACAAATAAATTACAAGTCATTCTAAAAGCCAAGAAAAAGCACAGCTGAAAGAGACATAGGAAGCCTCAAAACAGGAGTCACACATGACTGATTTTGGAAGTATCATACAAGTAATTGGTAATAGTACATGCCTGTATTCCCAGCTATTCAAGAGGCTCAGGAAGATCACTTAAGCCCAGGAGTTGGAACCAGCCTGAGAATCAGTGAAATCCATCAAACCACTTCTCCTGGATGGATTAATATATTAAGAGTTTTCATGGAAAAAAAAGATAATATGAAAATATGTGGATAAGATAAGAAAGAAGATGGATACTCTAAGTAAAATATCAAAAGCAATTCTAGAAGTCCAAAACACTACTACAAATGAAGAACACTTGATGGGTTCCTCAGTAAGAAATTGTAGAAATTGACAAAATAGTCACTAGCTTTGAGATATGTCAGTAAAAATGTTAAAAATTGAAATGTATTGAAAAAAGAAGTCTACAAAAACAATTGTTTCTTTTAGTTTAAGTTGCAGAAGACTTTGCTTCAAAGTAATTAAACATCAGTTTCCACATCTTTCTACATGTGCTTGTCTCTCCAGATTTCAGAGTAGCAGTTTGTACTATGATCTGTTTTCTGAAATGTCTGAGAAGTTATTAATTTTCAGTTTTTCCAGCTTTTCCTTGTTAAAATAACAGAAGTCATGAATTTAAAGATCTGTATATGTAAATGCTGAACATGAAAATCAATACTTTGATTTTAAACAATTGTTTCTCTTACTTAAAAAATTTTTGTAAACCAGGTAAAATAGCAAGTAATTCAAACTTTCTATGTACTCTCATACTCTGTCTTAATTTTATCAGTGTAAATACAGGTCTGTGACACACACATGTTTACATATATGTTTATATATATGTTTATATGATATATTATAGTTATATATTTATATAATGTTATATGTATGTATGAATACCTTATTCTACATTCTATATTATTCTTGTAGTGATTACTCAGTTCTCCAGTTTATCAATTTTTCAGTTGTATAATATTTATTTACTTTTGCATATCTAATATTTTACAGTCAAATTGCAAAACTAAAATAAAAAATAAAAAAATAATATAGAGTCAACAGATGCATCTGACATGGATTATAGTTGCTTTTGATATCTATACTCCATTTAATAATTAACATTTTTATGGAGAAATCAATCCAAGTTTGTAAGACTTGGTAGATGTCTAGGTGTCATTTTGCATCTGCTCTTAGTGAAGCAACCAAAATTGGTGAAAAGTTTTTTTTAAAAAAACATCTAAATCTCTAGAAATTGTCTTAAAGCAATATGGCAAAGAAAACATATTTTACAAAATCTAAATCTTTAACAGGCAACCGTATTTAATTGTATTTGAGATATGAATAGCAGCTCAACCACCATCCAACTCAGCATTGCAGAAGCACCACACCTGATAGATGTGACCAAGAAGACAGAATCACTTCTGATGTTTCCAGTCAAGAGTTTCCAGAAAAACAGGCCACTAGCATTTTCCATCCTCCCCAGCTCTCCCTCAGAAACTCTGTTCCAGGACGAATGCTAAGATGCCTAGAACTTTCTTTCTAATTAGCCCATAGTGATTGGATATATATGTTCTTTAGTTTATGCCAAGTTAACAGAGAAGTATGAACCTTGACTCAAGAGCACTGACATTATTGGGAACATATAAAATTTAAAGCTCACTCTAAGATAAATTAAAGAGCAAAGGGAAATCTGAAACAATTCAACTTTGGTGTTTGTTATTAGAACAATTTAGGCATTTAGCTACCCATAAAATGCAAATCCAAAAACTGCAATGAGATACCACTGGAATTGAAGATGAGATAATAACCAGTGTTGAGGAGAATGTGAAGACATCAGCATTCTAACATACAGATGACAGAAATGCACAATGATGCACATGCTTTGGAAAGAGTGTGGTAGTTCACAAAAGTTTAAACAGGGAATTGTGACCCAGCAATTCCTCTTCTAGTTTCCAGAGAACTGAAAAATATTCTGTGCAAAAATATTCCATGGAAATGTTATTCATAATAACTAAAAAGTATAATTGTACTGAATATTCATCAACTTACAAATGAAAAAATAAATATATTGTGTATTTATGCTATAAAATACTATTTTGCCATATAAAAATACATGCTACAAACTGTAGCATGAAACCTTGAAACCATTACTTTAAGTGAAAGAAGTTAGTCACAAAATACTACAAATTTTATAAGTGTGTGTATGATATATATATATATACACACACACACACATATGTTCTTGCATACATACATACACATACATATACACCATTGTATGTTTGTGCGCATACAGATACATAGATACAGGACATGTATGTTTGTATGTATGACCCTGACACACATCTCAAATAGACAAACTCATAAAGAATAAAAGCAAGTTAAACATTTGCTAGGGCTGAGAGGTTTGTGGAGAGAGAGACTGGTAATAATTACTATAGGATTGGGGGAGGATGATGAAAATTTTCTAAAATTGGTTGAGGTAACAGTGTTTGTGCAGCGCTATGTGTAAACTAAAAGCCATTGAAATGTATGCTTTTATCAGGTAGACTATATGGAAATTTTATTATATCTCAGCAAAGGTATTATTTTAAAACCCCAAACTTTTTAGTACTAAAATTATTTTTCAATAATCATATTTCCTAACAATTCTCTACTCCTCCTGTGTATTAGTAACTATATTCAATATCTTAAAACCACACAATAATTAGGTAAGATTGACTTTCTTATAATTGTATTGTGGATGGTGATTTAAGCCTAAGAAATGTAACTTTCACATCATACCCAAGATACAAATTTAAGACTATTTCTGCTTACTACACTTGCTTTAGTACAGTAACCTAACTCTGCTGTAATTTCTTTTAGAGGGCAGGTTTAAACAAGTAATGTTGTTTAATAAAATATTGCCATTTTTGTTCATTTATCCATGCATTTTTAAAAAATAAATACTTGCTGAACTCTTTCTATTACCCAAGCCTGACATGAGCTCTGAGTCAATAATTTGGGGGAAAAAATGTGTCCTTCTAAGAAAAGAAAGTAGACTCTCCAATTTTCAGGATCATTAGCTCCTTTAGTAAATACAACTTAGATTTATCATGGCCAAATGAAAACATTGAATTTTTATAGTAAATTTTAATATTAAGTATAAATCCACAATAGATTTTCATAATAATTGTTTTGATAAATTTTTGCAGTGTCAGAAAACTGTGATAAATTTCCTCATCCATACTGAAGAGTCACAGCCTTTTATTGCTATAGCAATAAATGGGTTAAGAAGATAAAAGCATAAAAATATATTTAATCATAATTTTATAAGACACAAAAGTCTTTAGAAATGACTAGAAGACTCAGGGAAAACAGTCTATTCTTATGCTTAGTTATGATAAATAGTGGACATGTAAAAATATGATTGGAGAAAAAGTTATGACTTTAGTGTAAAAGAAGAAAGAGGGAATCTTAAAAGGTTTATCTCTTCAGATTTTTCTTGGCCTCTATTCACATTTCTTCCTGTTACGTGTGGAGCAGATCCCCTCTGAAATGAGGGTCCTGAAGTGTGAAGGGAGAAAGGAGAAAATGATCACTCTGTTTTATAGCTTGCTTTGGAGGAGTGCAGTTCTAGTCTCTATGACTTTGGTGAGGAGGAGTTCTGTTTGTTGTAATTCTCTCAGTTGGAGAAATAGAGGCCAAACATAGAAGGACAGGTAAAAGTCAAAAAGATCTTGCTTCTGAGGTCTTTCTGATTTCTCTAAGGACAAAGTCAGTATGCCAGACTTGGGGATGTTATGTTCTGAACCCTGATTCACCAAATAATGAGAATCTTTCTGCTCTTCATTTTTTTTAACCTAAATGAAATTGAAATTAACAGTCACTCTTGAAGAGGATCAGCCCTAAAGACAGTAGCAGGTAGAGGAAATAAGGAATTAGGTTTATATGTTGACACTTCTTATTTCCTAAGTCATTCCAACCCCACAGAAACTGTGTCATATAAGGAATTGCAGTTATTATACATAGTCAGACAAGCACTCATGGTGATAAGTCTCTCAATTTTCCTGGATCCCTGAATTTGATATTGCTTAGACAAAGAAATTTTGTGGTGATAAAATGCTAGGATTTAAATGAAAACAAACAAACAAAAAAGAAAAATATCCCTGGTTTAGAATGAATATAAATTTATGACCCTGTGCATTATGATATAGTTTTACCAAGGCACTTATGAGTCTCTGCATAAATTTCTCAAAGAGCAGAACTATGGCTATCGGGGATTACATTCAAATTACAGACATCAGTTTTAATTAGGGAATGTAAAGCCACCAAACTTTTCGTAGTAAAATGAAAGCAAAAAGAAAAATCATGATAGTCAATATTGATAGCCATTACACATATGTTGTTGGCTGGAATAACATTTGAAACTAGAAATTTTGGGGAATATAACCTGATGATTCATCTCCAAATTAAGTTTGCATTTTTCTTGAGTGGTGTGATTCTAGGATTATATATTCCATAATATTATATGTTAAACACTAGGGTCTTTTTTAAAATATATTTTTAGTTGTTGATGGATCTTTATTTTATTCATTTATTATTTATATGTCATGCTGAGGATTGAACCCAGTGCCTCACACATGCTAGGCAAGCACTCTACCACTGAGCTATAGCCCCAGCCCCCACTAAGGTCTTTTTATCTTGACCACCACCCTAACATCCATAACACCGTCATTTTCAACCAACCTTCTGAAAACCAAATTGCTGATTTTTCTTGACATTTTAAAAAATATTTTTTACTATACTGTCAGAATTATTTTCAAAATATATAAAGAAAACATCATCTCCTACTTCAATTTTTCAAAGGTCTTTTCATTTCCTTTACACAATGTAAACTTCTTACCATTCCTTATAAGACATTATGTTGCCTGGCTTCTGATCTAATCTCACACGAATCATAGCTCTCACCACCCTAACATCCTTATTTTCTTCTTCTTTTTTATTTTTAGTATTTTTAGTTGTAGATGGACACAATATCTTTATTTAGTTTATTTAGGTTTTTGTAATGTGGTTCTGGGGATCAAATCCAGTGCCTCAGCATTCTAGGCAAGCACTCTACCACTGAGCCACAACCCAGCTCTTTCATTTTCTTTAACATGTATTTTTTTAATGCAAATAATTATAAAGGATAGTGGGTTTTATTGTGGCATATTTGTACATGCATGTAATATACTTTGATCGATTTTTACTTAAAATTACTTACCCTTTTACTGTATATTAGCTTAGTTCTGGATCTTAGTATAAATATTTATACTCTAGTATTTTATATGATTGATTTCTTTTTCCACTTTATTGATATTTTCAAATAAACAGTTTTGGGTTTTGTTGATTTTGAATTCATTTACTCTTCAATTTCGTTGATTTCTACTCTTCTGTTTTCTATGTTTAATTTGTTCTTTTTTTAGCTTCCTAAGTAAAACCTTGAATTATTGCTTTCATATTTTTCCTCTTTTATAATATGTTCAGTGCTTCTGATTTTCATCTGAACTTTGTTTTTGTAGTATCCCACAAATTTTGTTATAGTTATATTTGATTTAATCTAAGCAACGATATTTTTAAAATTTGTCTTGAAGTTTCTTTGATCCATATGTTGTTTAGAAGTGTGTTTTTGAATCTCCAAGTAAATTGATTTTTTGTTTCTATTATGTTTTTTAGATTTCTAGCTCATTTAATTGTGGTCTGAGAGGGTATTTTGTTTGACATCTATTTTTACAAATTTGTTATGTTTTATAATTCTGAATATTCTCTGTCTTGTTTAGTGTTCCATCCCAACCTGAGCACGTGTACTTTGCTTTTGTTGTACAGACATGTGACTGATGTTAATTAGATCCATTTGATTGTGGGCTATTCAGTTCAGTTCAAATATATCCTTACTGATTCCTACCTGCTGTATCTATCCACTACAGAGAGAGAGGTGTTGAAGTCTCCAGCTCAAACAGGGAATTCATCAATTTCTCTTTGTAATTCTATGAGTTTTTACCCTATATATGCTGACATTCTGGTGTTAGGCACATACATATTTAGGACTTTTATGAATTGATTTCTTTATCATTGTATGTGCTCTTCTTCAGCACTGACACGTTTCTTTGATCTGAAGCCAACTTTGAAATTAATATAGCTACTCTAGCATGTTTTGAATTAGGGCTTCAGTGGCATATCTTTCTCCACCTGCTTTTTTAAAAATTTATAATGAGTGTTTAGATTTCATATGATAGCCTCATTCTTTAATATGTACCACATATTCTTTATCCATTCACCAGTGCATGAATTCTTAATGATTCCATGTCTTGGCTACTGTGAATAGTGCTGCAATGATCATGTGATTGCAGGTTTCTCTTTGGCATACTGATTTCATTTCCTTTACAAATATACCCAAAAGTGGAATTGCTGGATTATACGGAAATTCTTCTTTCAGCTTTCAGAAGAAACTTTATACTTTTTGTTTCATAATGATTGAACTAGTTAACATTTCCACCAAGAGTTTATAAAATTTCTCTTTTCTCCACATCATCATCACAACTTGTTATTGTCTTTTATAATCATCCTTTTAATTGGCATGAAGAGACATCTTATTGTGGCTTCTAATTACATTTCACTGATAATTACAGACATTAAGGATTTTTTCCATATAATGTTGGCCATTTGTATGTTTTCGCCTAAGAAATGTCATCTTGTATATTTGGTGTTTTTCTATCAAGTTTTTAGGAGTTCCTTATATATTCTAAGTATTAGACTTGTGAAGCATATGGTTAAAAAGTATTTTTTGTTATTTCAAAAGCTACATCTTCACTCTGTTGATTTGTTGCTGTGCAGAAAGTTTTTAGTTTGGTGCAATCCCCCCCCCTTTTTTTTTTTGCTGTGGGTACAAAAGGTTTTGCTTATGCTTGAGGAGTCTTATCCAAAATATCTTTGCCCATCATTGAAATGTCCTGAAGTGTTTTTACCATTTTTCTCTATTAGTTTCATAGTTTCTGATCTTACATTTAAATCTTTAACCATTTAGAATTTTTTTTGTAACTTGTAAGAAATAGTCATCTAGTTTAATTTTCTGCCTGTGGCTATCCAGATTTCCCCAACATCATGTATTAAAAAGATTGTACAGTTTCTAACATGTGTTCTTAGCAACTTTGTTGAAGATCAGTTGGTTGTAGATGTTCATATCTTTAATTCTAGATTCTCTCTTGTGTTGCATTGGTTTATGTGTTTGATTTTATGTGCCATGCTAGCTTGATTACCATAAATATGTTAGTAAACTTATCATTACCATACAAATAAAACCTGAGGTAAATAACTTCTAAAGAGAAATGGCTATTTTGCTTCACAGTTCTGAAGGTTCCAGTCAAAGACTATGCAGTCATGCAGTTCATTTTCCTCCAAGGCCTGACAGAGGGCAAGATGAGGAACATGTGGCCCAGAGAACCATTCTCTTCATGATCAGGGAACCAGACAGACAGGAGCACCTGCTGTTTTACCATTCCCTTGATGCACACCCACAGTGATCCAAGGAATTTCCATTGGGCTCACCCAATAAAGGTCCACAGAAACTTCCAATAGAACCAGTCTGGAGAGAAAATCTTAATACATAATATATTGACACATTGAACATCCAAATTAAAGCAATTGCTTTGTAGTCATTCTGAACCTAAGTAGTATAATGTCTCCTTCTTTGTTCGTTTTGATGAAAATTGCTCTGGCTGCTTGGGCATTTTTGTCATTCTGTAGGAATTTTAGGATTTTTTTCAAGATTTGTAAAGATTCTTACTAGAATTTTGATAGGGAATACCTTGAAGCTGTAGATAACTTTGGGTATATGAACATGTTCACAATATTTCTGCTTCTGATCTATGTATATGTTATGTCATTCCATTTGTAAATGTCCTATTCAATTTCATTGATCAATATTTATAGTTTCATCATAGAAATCTTTATATTTGGGGTTAAATTTTTCAGCTACGTATTCAGTTTTTGTGTAGCTACTTTAAAGCTATTGCTTTTTTCATGTCTGTTTCAGATAATTCACTATTGACATATAGAAATACTACTGATTTTATATGTTGCTTTTGTATCCTGCAACTTTGCTGAATGTGTTTATTGGTTTTTAGAGTTTTGGGGTGGAGTCTGTGTGTGTGTGTGTGTGTGTGTGTGTGTGCGCATGTGTGTATCTATAGAAGACATACATCTTGTCTTCTTTCTGGCCTATAGAATTTCTGGCCAGAAACTAGTTGTCAGGCAAATTGGAATAACTTTTTGTGTTGTTTCTTCCCTCATTTTGATAATTCTCTCTTTGCATTTAACTTTTTTAATACTATATCTAAGGGTAGACTTTGCTAAATTAAATCTGGATGTTGACCTTTAGCATTTCAGTGCTAGGATTTTATATCCTAATCTATGTTTATGAACTATTCTGCTATTATCTCTTTAAATAATCTTTTTGCTTATTTGGCGTTTTTAACTCTTTTTTGAGTGCTGACAGCCTGAATATTTGCTCTTTTGATGTTATTATGAATTTTCCATAAATTTTCTTCATTACCTTTCATTCATTTTTTCTCTTATGACTGCATTTTAAACTTATTTTTAGCTCAATATTCTTTTCTCTCTTTAATATAGTCTACTATTGATGCTTTTTGTCACATTTTCAATTTGTTTAATGTACTTCTTGGCACAAAGATTTTTGTTTCAATTTTATTATTACTTAAATCTTTCTGTATATTTTTCTCTGATAAAGAATTCAAATGTGCTTCTGTGTATTCTTGAAGTGTATTTAGATTACTAAAAACATATATTTTTAATTCTCTGGCAAAAGAAAATTCACCTATTGGTTGCTACCTGGTAGATATTAGGTCTTATTTTGTTGGTTATGTGAGATCTTGGTTTATGTTTTTGATATATTTTAGCATACAGCAATGTCTGTACATTGAAAAATTGGAAAATTATTCTAGTTTTTATAACTTAATATTTTTTCTACCCTTCTAGAAATTATGAGTCAGATTAATTTTTCTGAATCTGTAGTCATTGTCACTGTTTAATCATGAAATAGAATCATCAATCCCAGTTTGAAGAGTATATGCTATATGCATTGTCACTGAGTTAGCACCAGAGGGTGCCCAGACATGTTCGTTCCACATCAGAAGTTGGTGCATTACTTAGAATGAACTGGGGAGTGCCTTATCATAAAGGGGTAGCCCATTACTGAAAACATCTGCCTGGACTGGATGGGCCCATATGTCTTATTCATAGTTCTTTCTGTATAAGAGACTGTAGGATTTGGCCTTGTACTGAGCTTTACCATTGAAGAACTACCCTTGGGCTTTTGATGACTTTGTGCCTACTTCTTTTTTATTTCCTCAAATGGACAACAAATCTCTTCTGTCTGAGTTTGACATGGTTGGGCATTACCATGACCACCAATGCTGCAATGCTGTGTCACAGGTTGAGACACAGTCTACTGAGACCAGTGCAGCACAAGGACAGGACCAAGGCTTACATTGTTGTGAGCTGTCTACCCTTTGGGTATATTCATGGCCCTACAGTCAGCCTCGGGTAATGCTAACACAATTCTCACCAACTGGAGTTTTGAGCCTCTGTCAGGCTCTGGGTCAGGTCCAGAAGTACAGTTTGGAAGTGTTGATCTGTAGACAGGGACTATAGTGCATGGATTTAGAATTTGATCTCATCATGGTACATCTGGTACTGCATTCTACATTTAAGGTTTGTACTTAATTCCTTCTTCTGCCTTGAAGAAGAGACATCTCTCTACATACCACTGTACTTAGAGTTGGGGAGAAATGGTGTAGACAACCCTTTCCTTCCTTCTTTAATGCATCTTTTCCTATTATTCTCAACAGCTACTGCTATCTCTCTTTGGTTCCCTTAGGAATTGTGAATGTAGTGTCATGCATGAAAAGTTATTTAAATTGTTTTTTCATTAGACAGTCTTATTTCACTGCCATATTGCCTTATTCCCCTTCTTTACCATTCTGCCTTTGTTTATGCAGATCTGTTTCTGACATATATCATGTTCCTTTTGTCCAAATAATTTTTAGCATTTTTTACAAGGCAGTTCTACTGACAATAAATGTCTTCAAATTTTGTTTGACTGAGAGAATCATTATTTTCCTTCACTTTTAAAGGAAAATTTTGCTGGATACAGAATTTTAAATAATTGATATTTCTTTTTTAACACAAAATATTTTATTCCATTTTTTTTTTCTTTCTTGCATAATTCTGGAAGAGAGGACATGATACTTACTCTTGCTCATGTATAAGGAGGGCATTTCATCTACATGTTTACTTTCAAAAAGGATTTTTTTGCCATTGATTTTTGAAGTTTGAATATGACATGCCCAGTTATAGATATTTTGGTATTTATCATACTTAGTATTCTCTGAGTTTCCCATGTCTATATTTAAGCATCTATCATTAGTTTAAATAAATTTTCTGTTGTTTCTTTTGTATCTTCTTCAAATTCACCTGTTATTACTATTATGTGTATATCCATCTTTTGTAATTATTCTATATACATTTTTTCCTATGTTTATTTTGAAAGTTTCTCTTGACATTTCTTCAAGTTCACTGATTCTTTCCTTGGCTGTGTTCATTCTACAATGGCATCAAAATCATTCTTCATTTCTGTTAAGGCATCTTTCACTTTTAACTGTTCCTTTTAATTCTTTCTCAGAGTTTCTACCTCTCTGCTTATGTCCCCCAACCATTATTGAATGTTCTTTACTTTTTTCATTAAACATTTAGCATATTAATCATTTTTTATTTTGCATTCCTGGTCCAATTATCCCTAAATTGGTACCACATATGATTTCAGTTAGATGCTTTATCTGTCTCAATAAACTATATTTACTATATTTTGACATGTCTTGCATTTTTTTTAAAAATTTCAAGCCAGACATGCAAACCAGGTAAAAGTATATAAGATAAATGATCCTTTAATGTAAGGTTTTATTTTTCTCTGGAAAGGAATGAGGCTATATTTACCTATAGGTGTCAGAGCTCACTTTTCTTCTGCTGCCCTTGTTTTTTCTCCCCTGCTGTACAAGAGTACTTCTGATGTGGTAGTATGGTATTGAGTAAGGGACACTTTCGGTAGACCTAGAGTTAGGTCTCAGTCTTAGCAAGTGGCACTCCTGAGCTGTCACCTTTATAAGTGCTTCTCTCTTCATGTGTGGTATATTTTTCTCCTCATAGGTTAGACAACATGGCTAAAAGATAATGGACATGGGTAATACTCTTTGCTATGTGAAGGGTTAGAGCAAGATGAAGTTGGGTATTATTGTTCTCAGCTTTTAAAGTACTGATAAAATTTAGTGGGTTAGGCTCTGGAAAAAAAATACATCTCTTAAGGAAAGGTCACATCAGTAAGAAAAATGCTCTGAATACATGTAAAATTATCTAAAAAATTGTCTTCTGAACTTTAACAGAAGAATAAGGATATGTTTTTCCTTCTTGTCATTGTGTAAAACCTGGCTCCTACAGGTAAACTGTCAAAGGTGAGGAGGGTCACACTAAGACTTAACCCCTTGGAGTTTTATCCTACACCAATATCAATTACAATTTAATTTCTCCTGATCTAGTGCTTGTTCCTACAGTTTTGTTTTCATGGGTTTTCACTCTAATAAATTATTATTCTCTGCTTCTGCTTGTTTACCTTTTTAAGTCTGAGCAGAAGCTGGGCATGGTGGTGCAAACCTGTGATCGCAGCTATTCAGGAGGCTGAGACAGGAGGATTATAAATTCGAGGCCAGCTTTAGAAACTTGATGAGACAATCTCAAAATAACAAAAGGGAGGCTTAGGGGATGTGGCTGAGAGGGATGTGGCTGAGAGGTAGAGCACTTGTTCAGTGTATGTGAGGTCTTGGGTTTTTAAACCACAGCACCACAAAAAGGAAAAAAAAAATCCATCTGGGAGAAGTGGTTTACCCTACCCTACCTAAGATACTAATTTTCTAATACATCTAAGAAGAATTGTTGATTTTCTGCTTGCTCAGGGTTTTTTTTCCCTTGTGTGTGTATAGAAGAGGCAACTTGCAAATTCTATACATGCAAGATTACAAAGCAAAGTCTGTTTAGCTTATATCTTCAATTATTTAAGTATAATTGCCTTGATAAAATCTCCATCATATAGTATAACATTATCAAAAACTGTAGCAATCAATTTTATATGTCCATTTGTTTATTTTCTATCTCTTCCTCTAAGATGTTTGTTCCTTAGATGCAGTAGTTTTAGAGAATTCAAGAGGGAATTCACACTGAGTAAATGACTAATGTTTGTCATAAAAAGAAAATAAAGACAGACAGACAAAATATGCAAGAATATTTTACATTTATACATGTATTTACATGCCTAAACAGAAATATTTACAGATGTCATTGACACAATTTAGAACATTAAAAATTATGGGAACCATACACTAAATATATAATACAGACAGATTAGTAGGATTCTTGGCACTGACACAGAAGTTAATGAGAAAAGCAATGAGTTCCAGAAACACATATAGTATAGGAACGATTTTACCATAATACCAACTGTTTCTTCTATGTATGTATGCCAGTATGTATGTGTGTGTGTGTATGTGTGCACATCTGGAAGAATAAATGGCCTACCATTAAAAGTAGCTGCTCAAAGCATGATGTATGTTGGGTGGATGCTGTCAATTTTAATTTTTTATGCATCTATATTGTTTGATTTAGTCATATTTAAATATTAAAATAAATATTTTTGCCTACACTAAATTTAAAGCATGAACTAGAAAATATCCTTTTGCTAAATAGACTGTTCCTTGATATAACTGCATTTTTACCTCCTGACACAAAATATAGCACAATATGTTTGCTAAATAATTGTGGAAGGTATGAGATACTTCAATAACAATATTTAAGAAATTTTATTCAAATATTTAAAATGAACTCCTATTGAAGAGTACTATTGGGAACATAATTGTTCAGCAGTCTAAAATTATCACTTCAATGTTATGTCAATATTCATTGTCCATGTCATTGAAGAAAACAGAAAAAAATCATTATTATTTTCAATAAATTTAATTGATAAAAATGGCTCTGGATTATAGGCCCAGAAAGGTATACTGACAATTTGAATAATTTATAGAAGTCTTGAATTATAAGTCATCTCTTAGATTTTCAGGAGAAAATTTTACTCTGCCTACAAAAAAAAAAGAATAACACAGCTATATTATTGTTTTTCTCAAAAATTAATTTTTCCCTACTCCTTCCTTCCCTCCCTCTTTTCTCTCTCCCTTCTTTTTCTCTCTCCCTACCTCTGCCAATCATATCTCACTTTTATTTTGGTTAGAGTGCTCTGAAAAGTTCACAATGTGGTATTCATTATGATTGACTTTCTGTTGAATGTTATGGTTGCTTTCTTAAGGTAAAATTAATGGTGGGGAGATAACTATTCATGTAAATTAAAAAGAAAATTACTTGCCAGATTGCAGAAAGTTTTATATAAAACAGAATAAAACACAATTTAATTAGAAACAAAAAGTCTGCTTCCTAGCACTGCAGTCAAATAAAGTTTTGAATTTAGGAGGCCAGATGGTTGTCTAAAATAGCACATATTATAGATTCTTGGGTAGCATCAGAGTAGACTTAAATCAACTTGATGAGAGGTTCACTTTAATCGGGTCAACCAACAGTTGTTACATCAAAGCTGATTTAAATTCAGATATTCAGTGAAATAAAAAATGTAATTTATGTATTCCAAACATCTACTGAGATACAGAATACAACCATTTCATATATTCCTGCTTAAAGATTTCCTATGTCATTGAATTTTGTTTGATGTTTCAAAAATAAAAATAAAATACAATTAGTTCATATGAATATAACCTGGCAGATAATTGATTAGTTAACCAAATTTGATGGTGTTCATAAAAGTAATCAGAATATTTGTATATTATCAAAAATAAATTATTTTAAAATCCTTTTAAAACTTTTTCACATAAGAATTTGAAATACTTCCTTATAAATAATATGAAATGAATAAGAAAATATTGAGAGTTTAATTTCAATGTTCTTGTGAAAATGTACCAAAATTAAGCCTAAATATTAGCAATTGCCTTGATTTCTGATCACATTTATCTACATAAAATTGACATGTTATTAAATGTTTGTTGAGAACCTTTTCATTTTAATATTCCTTTAGTTTACCATTTATTGAACCAAAAGAAAATAATAAACTATTCATTAACTTGACCATTCACTTGATCATTCACTCATTTACTCAGTAAATGGATATGATGATGTGATATATAAAATAAACCTTTTCAGTTGTGGAAGAAAAGAGAATATATCACAAAGTTCTTTATTAGCTATCACATTGGATTGTGGATAGAGAAAGAAAAAACAAAGAAATAAATATGGGAATAATAATGTGTTGAATACAATGTCAGGGACTAGATATCTGGAAGAGTGACAATATTTGATTTAGGGTATAACAAAATGTTTAGAATATCAGAAAGGATTTGAAATAGAGGAAATCAATTTGTAAAGAGATAGTCTTAAGAGAGGGTATATGTGAAAGAATTAACTGTCAAATGATTGATAATACTTTATATATCATTAAGTTGCTTTTCATTGTTTTGAATCATTGAAGAGGTCTTATCTTGATAAATGTTATTGAGATGTAGATATTTGAGAGTGGTTTGAAAATATAATAGCAATAATGAACCTGATTAATCAATACTATTAATTTTTGAACAGAGGCAAAATAACATCTTACAATAGGACTCAAAAAAGTAAAATGTAGATAAAAATGAGCATAAATTTCTCCATTTGTGCTTTTTTCCGGCTATAAAGTAAGAGGAATAGTTTTCTGATGGAACTAGGAAAAGAGATTATAAAGGTAAAGTATATGGAGAAATTAGAACCCTGGAGAATGTAGAAGAAAGCTAAATAGGAAAACCTTTTATCTTGAAAAAATGATATTTTTATTGGAGAAACTTAATTTAGAGTAAAATCAGTCAACTACTTCTTACTTCATCTTTCTCTGATCTTTTCCACATTTAAAAAAAAAAAAACATTTCTTTCATCTAGAAAACAAGAATGAAAAAATTTAGAGATATGTATTGAAATTTTTGGTAATTAAAATATTTTTGACTTTATTGCTTATTTAATGTATAACATATATATGGAACCCATCCGTAAAGCAGTTACTATTAGGAAACTACTTCACACCAGTTTCTTTTAAAAACAATTTTTGTAGTGAATAGTTTTTATTTGAAGAATATTTACTTAAGAGAGAAGCTGAAAATGTGACTAACATAAGACAATTGTATTTCTGCTACCAAGTAGTAATTGGGAGCATAATAATTGATCAATAAGAAGCGGCATTCCAAATTTTTTAAAATATGTAATCAATATCTTATATTTTTCCTAGTAATACAGGCTTTTGTTATATTGTTTTACTTTTTCCATGAGTGTTATATTTTTATTACCTTTAGCGATTTTCCTATTGAATATGAGAAATGAGTCAAATTTATACATCTTTCTATGAAAAAGACAAAAGTGGTAGTAAGTATATTCTGCCTCTTATTTCTAATAAATATTAATACATTTTTGCTTTATTTGAGTAAACTTTATGAAAATATTATCTCCTAAAATTTAGAATCCCTATAGATCCAGATACAACTTATTACTGCAAAGAGAGTTGGGAATTTGGTTTTCTGAAATAACTTCAGAATATTGAGTTTATAGAATTTCAAAAGATGACTGAACAGAGGCATCACTCATCTGATGCCCCACAAAAAAGAATGGAAGCAATAGCTTTATAGCTGCTTTTTGAAGTGAGGAACTATGAGAGAACATTGGAATTCAACAGTAGGGAAATGGGAACCTTATGCAATCTAGGATAGCAAGAGAAATAAAATATTTCAGCACCTGCTGCATGGCTGCACAGCTATATGTAGGGGGAGTCATTCCTGTGCAGGGATAAAGGTGAAGAAGAGTTTCTGGCAAATTTCATCAGGTGCAGAGACTGGTGATCCCAGTTACTAGAAAATTTCATAACAATTACATAAGTAGATAGAAAATCTCAGATCTGCGGTATAGCCAGACTTTGTGAAAGAAATTCACTTCACTCAGAGAACACCCAGGATGATGTAACCAAAAACCACCTTGAGAAGGGACCTATTGTCTTTATTTGGACTGGGTTCAGAAACTACTACATTTTTTCCCCCTCTGGGACTCCCAGCTATTCCACTGCACTGGAGAGAAAGTTCACCTAACATTGCCAACTTTTACTGTTGCTCATGCCTGTGAGTACCTTAGCTGGGGGAATTTTACTCAGATCCAGCTGCAAGCAACTCCCACTTGATCTCTGGTGGGCACTACAATGAAACTTGATGTAATTACTTGGTGTAATAAAGCATATAGCCAACACCCTGGCCTTAGGTATGCATAGCTGGTAGGGGAGGTATTTGATATCCCACTACAGGTGTAGCAGAGAGAACCAACACAGCATTTACTTCCACTACATCTACCTGGGTCCTCTGCATCAGTAAACACCTTGTCTGGTCATACACAGCTGACAATACTGGGTGTGGTACCACATAGGGGTGCTGACATTCCTCACCATGCCTTTCTCATGAATCACCTGAAACTGTACCAGTGATTAATTAGAAGAAAAGTGCTTCAGACCTCTCACCAATCCTGGAACATCCAGTACCATAGTCCTTTTTATGTAACAAAGCCAATACCAAAAATGCCTGAGGATACTCTCATAACCTGATAGGAGCCACAATTACCATTAAAGGAGCGACCAAGGGCACACTCCACATACTTCACTGTGTACACCACCTCTTCCTGAACTTCTAAACTATTTGCACTCTTGCATAGCCTGCAGAGGTGGTGGGTCTCTTCAAATTTGATACAGTATACACAATAACCAAACTCATGAAACATGGCCAAGAGGCACAGGTAAATTACACTATGGTGCCCTGGTATAAATAAACTAATCACTTCAGGAAAAAAACAAAAACATTGATATCCAACACAGATCTTGAGCAGAAAACAACTTACTAAGAAGATCACACCTTTAAAGGGGGTGTGACAATCCACCAGATGTACAAACTCATCATAGGAACACAAGAGATTTAAAAAGTACAAAAACATAAGGTAATATAACCTCTAAGAGTACAACTCTCTAGAAATAGACTTCAAAAATATCAAAGTTGATAAAATGCTTAATAAAGAATGCAAGAAAATGAATTTAAAAAGCTTAATATGATCCAAGGGAATGAAGATAAATAATTAAATGAAATTAAGAAGACAATGCAGGATATACATGAGAAATTCACCAAAGAGATAGAAATTTGGGAAAAAAATCAAAAAGAAATCTCCCAGAAACAAAAATGTTAAGTCATTTAAAATAATTCATTTGAAAAATACAACAGATTCAAGTAGAAGAAAGAAAAATAGAGCTTGAAGAGAGATTCTTTGAAATATCACACTCAGACAGAAATTTTTAAAATGAGTAAGTGAAGGCTTTGTGGCCCCAAGAGAACCCTTCAGTATAGTGCCTGACCTATTTTACTATGGAGAACAGATGACTTTGTTTTGAAACACCTCTCCACATCCCTCACAACTCATATCTATTACCCTGATGTCCCCTTCCTTTTGTTTTCAGTCCTCTAGCAGGTAGCCTTTAATGTTGTCACTGAGAACATTTTCAAAAGTTACTCTTATATCAGAAGCACTAATGACTGGGCAGAACCAGCAACCCTTGTGCTATCTATGGGCAAGGTGACTGGACCACACCAGAGTGGGGTGGGATTAAATTTTCAAGAAAGAAGACAGCATTTAAGATCTTTGGAGAAATATAAAAAGATCAAACATCCATATGATTGGCATACCTGAAGAGAAAGAAATACAGGTTAAGAACATAGAAAATCTTTATTGAAATAGTAGAAAACCTACCCAACCTTGGGAAAGACATGGACATCCAGGTACAAGAGACTAACAGAAATACACAAGACCAGAAAAAATTCCCACTGTGACTTCGAGGAAATCATTGAATTGTCAGGTGAAGTGGCTCACACCTATAATCCCATCAAATCAGAAGACTGAGGCAAGAGGATTGCAAGTTTGAGGCCGGCCGCACAACTATATACATGTATGTATACATACATGTATATATATTAATGAGTGCCTATATGTATGTTTATAATAATGAGTGCCTACATGAGAAAGAAATTTCAAATAAATAACCTAATGATAAATCTCAAAGTCTTAGAAAAGAAAGAACAAAAAACTCCAAAATTAATAGAAGGAAAGAAATGATAAAAATCAGAAGAGAAATAAATGAAACAAAGTCTAAAATAACAATACAAAGGATCAATGAAACAAAGAAATAATAAACAAAATGGACAAATCTTTAACTAGACTATCCTCCCCTAAAAAGGCCCAAATAAATAAAATCAGAGATGAAAAGGAGACCTTACAGCTAATACCACAGAAATTTGAAGGCTCACTAGAAATTCTTTTGAAAAAATGTATGCTAACAAATTGGAAAACCTACAGAAAATGAATTAACTTCTGGATGTATGAAGCCTACCAAAATTGAACAAAGAGGGAAAAAAAACACTCAATAAACCAAAAACAAGTAATGAGATAATGATACTTAGATTGAGTCAAGAATAAAAAAATCTCCCATTGAAGAAAATTCTAGGACTCAATGGCTTCACTGATGAACTTTACTAGACTTTAGAGAAGAGCTAATAACAATGTTTCTGAAACTTTTTCATATAAGTGAAAATGAAGGAATTCTTCCAAATTCATTCTATAAGGCCAGCATTATCTTCTACAAAAACTGACAAGGACATACACACTCAACAAAAATCAAAACTATAGGCCAATATCCCTGGTGAATATGTCAAAAAATTTTCAAATACTAGCAAAAAGAATTCAAAAACACATAAAAAACATCACGTAAAATGATCAAGTTGTTTTCATTCCATGCATGCAAGGATATTTCAACAATCAACGTATGTGATATATCACATACGTAAAAATAAAAAACACATAATCATACCAATAGATACCAAAAAGCCTTTGATCATAATCAAATTATCTGAATAAATTAGATAGAGAAAGAAATAAAGGTTTTATGTAACAGACCCATAGCCATATCATACTGAATAAAGAATAGCTGAAAACTTTTCCTCTAAGATCAGAAACAAGACAAATATACCCACATTAACTGTTCTTATTCAATATAGAACTAAATATTTTAGTCAAAGCAATTAGACAAAAGAAGGAAGCAAATGGCATACAGATAGAAAAAGAAGTCAAATTATTCCCATATGCAAATGATATAATTCTATATACATAGAAAAATCCAAAAACTCCATCAAAATACTATTATAACTGACAAATTCAGGAAAATAGCAGAATAACAAAATCAATATACAAAATCGGTAGCTTTTCTATGTACCAATAATGATTTTGATGAGAAAGAAATCATGAAAACAATCCCATTTATAGTAGACACATACAAAAAAATAGAAACAGATTTAAGAAAATGAAAGACACCTTCAGTGAAAATTATAGAATATTGATCAAAGAAATTGAAGAAGACACTGAAAAGATGGAAATAACTCCTATTCTCCCATGTTCATGAATGGGCGAAAATTAACATATACAAAATATCTATTCTACTCAAAGTCATCTATAGATTAAAAACAATTGCTGTCAAAATGCCCATATATTTTTCACTGAAATAGAAAAAATATTCTGAAATTCACCTGGAAGCACAAAAGACAACCAATAGTTGAAGCAATTTTCAGTATAAAGAACAAAGCTGCAAATATCACAATATCTGACTTCATGACATACTAAACAACCCTGGTAATAAAAACAGCGTTATTTTGGCACAAAAACAGACCTATAGATGCATGGAATAAAATAATGGGATAAAAAACTCAAGTAAATCTACACAACTACTGTCAACTGATTCTTGATAAAGTTGCCACAACATACATTGGAGAAAAGACAGTGACTTTAATAAATAGTCCTTGGAAAACAAATTATCCACATGCATAAGGCTGAAATTTGACCCCCTTTTCTCTCCTTATACAAAAATTAACTCAAAATAGATAAAACATCTTAATGTAAGAACCCAAACTATGAAACTACTAAAGGAAATCATAGGGAAAACACTTCAAGATGTTCATGCAAGCAATAGTTTTCTAAGTAGGACTCTAAAAACAGAAAAGAAAAGCAAAAACTGACAAATGAGATTTCGTTAAAATAGAATGCAGATATTCAGCCAAGGAAAAAATCAACAGAGTGAAGAGACAACATACAAATTAGGAGAAAATACTTGTCAACTATTCATCTAATAGAGATTCAACATCTATACTATAAAAGAACTAAAAACGTAACAACAAAAAACTATGTAATACTTTTCCAAATTGAGCAAATGATGGGAATAGATAATTCTCAAAAATGAAAATAGAAACGGCCAATAAATACTTTAAAAAGTATTCAATATCATTAAACACCAAAGAATCTACACAACAAACAAAGACAAATACTGGCAAGGATATGGGGGAAAAGAAGCCCTCATATATTATTGGTGCAAATGTAAATTAACACAGACACTACAGAAAACAGTATGGATTCTTCCAAAATATAAAAATAGTACTGCCATATAAATTAACAATCCTGTCCCTGGGGTATTTATCTTTTTTTTTTTTTTTTTTTAATATCAGGGAATGAACCCAGTGGTGCAGAACCACTGAGCTACATTCCCAACACTTTTTTTTTTTTTCTTTTTAGACAAATTCTCACTAAGTTTCTAAGGGCCTCAATAATTTGCTGATCTTCCTGCTCTCAAGCCACTGGGCTTACAGTTGTGTTCCAAAAAGCCCCATCCTGGGGTATATATTTCCTTCACTAAGAAAATGAGGACTCTGCACATAAAAGATACCTGCATACAAATGCTTATTGTGGCATTATTCACAGTAGCTAAGACATGGCATCAGACTAGTTGTCCATCAACTGATAAATGGATATAGCCAGTGGAGTATTATTCAGCCATAAAGAGAAGTAGAGCCGGGCACAGTGGTGCAAGCCTGTAATCCCAGCATTTAGGGAGGCTGAGACAGGAGAATTGCGAGTTCAAAGCCAGCCTCAGCAACAGCGAGGCACTAAGTAACTCACTGAGAGCCTGTCTCTACATAAAACACAAAATAGGGCTGGGAATGTGGCTCAAAGTAGAATTCTAATTTCCAGCAAAATGGATTGATCTGCAGAACATCACATTATGTGAAATAAAACAGATAGAAAAATATAAGTATAGCATATTGTTGTTCATATGTGGAAGCTAAAATTAAAAGCAAAAAAACAGCCAATCTGGAAAGCAGCAGAGGGAACTAGGGCCTGAGTAGGGTGCTAGATTGGAAAGGTAGAAATCCACGGGATGGCCCTGATCAATGCACAATGTATGCACATATAGAAATCTCATGGTCAATTCCACTAATTTATATAATCAGTGTGATAATAAACACCTTAAAAGAGAGAAAAAAAGAAATTATGTGGTCATGAGAGTCATGAATAGAAATAATAGAAACAAAGTGGTATTTTTTTCTTATCTCTTTAAAATAAATGCCCATCATTATCAATAAGATGAAAAAAATAAAGCTTATATATTCATATGTAAGTAGTCATTCTGTCTTTGAGTCATATGCTTTTAGTCAAGCTATCACCTTTTTTTGACATTTAAATTTATTATTTGCAAATTAAAGCTACAAGAAAGTTTAATAACATTATAATGACATCATATAATGCAATACTGGATGAAAAAAGGAATCATTTGTGAACATCAGATATTAGTTTTAAGGGAACTTTTAGAAATCTTTGATCACATTCTCAAGGATAGTGGTATGCTTTTTATATGTTTCTTCCCCATTTAAATGAGATTAAATACACCAACTAATTTCACAGGTCTGTTTTAACTTTAAGAATGTTGTATGTTGTAATAGGGACTGGTAGTTTTCTCTCAATATTTCTTTTCTTTTTTGTCATTTAGTAAAGGAAACATTTTGCTACACTTAGAGCTATTTAGATAGCAATATTTTACAACTCTTTTGCAGCAAAAACTCAATGTGCAATTCAGTCCTGTTCAATGGGATATGAGAGAGAAAATATATGTCCAAATTCTCAATTACAATCTTGAGGATAAGCTGTTTTCTGTTTCCTACATCATAAGCACTGATATGGAGAAAGAGTGTTAAATGGGCCAGCATTGATTATGCAGCTGAAGCTGATGACACAAGAAGGTAAAAGAAGCTGCATGACTTATGTGACCTCTGGTAACTAAAGTACGCTACAGGCCACCTACCGATTAGCTTAGTCTTTTGTGGACTGGCTAAAATGAAACTTTTCTCTTTTCTAATATATTATTATTTGCTAATTCCTATCTATCAAAGCAATTAAATAGATAAATAAAACTGAGCATTTTAAAAACCTACAAATATGAGATCTGGTTATGGTTTGGAAGTGTCCCCCAAACATTCCTGCGTTAATGCAGGACTCTTCAGATGTGAACATTAGATTAATAGCTATAATCTAATCAGTGTAGCCTAGTTTAAATGAACTGTGTGGTGACTGTAGGTAGGCTGGCTGTGACTGGAGGAGGTGAGTTTTGGGGGTGTGTCTTTGAGGATTATATCTTGGCTCCCTGGTTCCTTTCTCTTTTTCTGCTTCCCAGATGCTATGATAGCCTTCTGCCATGGTGTTCTGCCTCACTCAGACCCAAAGCTGCAAAGACAGTCGATCATGGACTGAACCAAAACCAACTTTTCCTCCCCTAATTTGATCTTGTCAGGTATTTTGTTTATAGCAATGAAAAACTGATTGACACAGATCTGCATCTCTGTTAAATACTATAATTGTTCTACCTCCATTACTAAAGAATAAATTGTGTCAAAAATGAATGTCTATTCACTAAATTGGATACAGTAGAATATTAGACCTCATATTTACATAACTTGATGTCTGGATTTATTGAAGCTTACTATTTTTTCTTTAATATCTACAGAAATTTTAATATTGACAGAAATGTGCCCCTAAATCCAATCTACCATTTTTGTATGTATGTGTGGTAACATTTGTAGAACAACTATAAAGCTTATTTCTAAAACAGTCTTCCTTAGTGCCTTCTTCCTATCCCAAACCTAGGTCATTCTCTTCTGTCACTCTCTCCCATATGGCTGCTCTCATCATCATGTACAGCAGCCAAGTGTGGAGAGTTGAGAATTTCAGACTAACTGGCATTTATGGAAGGATTTTATCATAGCTTTTATCATGGGATCAATGCTGTCCCACTATTCCTCACCAATTCCCATTCTGATTAATATATGGTTACTATATCCATATGCAGGCAAACCTGAGTAGTTATTCCTTTCTTCTTCTTTCAGACAGAGATAGAGGAACACTTTCCACAGGTTAATTCTGACCCTGTGAGAATGAAATCAACCTCTTAAAAATGAGATAATGTCTATAATCAGAACTTAAGTGCACTGTCAAACCAAAGAGCTACAAGAAAATGAGAATTTATAGATTATTCATAAATAATTTATATAGTACCATTTTGCCTACACAAAAGTTAGGGAAATGTCATATATATTTTTATTTCTAAGTCATATGAAGAAGAAAATCTAAGGTTGGGGTAGGGGTGTAGCTTATTGGTAGAGAGCTTGCCAAGTTGAAATCTTCAAGTTCTGAGGTTCTGATATAAGGGCAGTGAAGTACTAAGAACACATGGAGATATGACTGATCTCCAGTCATGATTATCTATATAAATCAACATGCATATATATTGCATCAGTAAATGAGCAACATCTGTATTATAAGTATATTTTATTTGGTATAAAAAGCTTAATGAAGTTTGCCTTAATAAGCAATCCTTCTAAGTCATTTAAAATATATTGAAATAATAAATGAATTGGCTTACCTATTATTTTTTATAATTTGGCAATTGTCAGGAAATATAAAATTAATTGAATTTCCAGTCAATGTTGAGATTTGACTATCCTCTTCAATTAATTTAAGCATGACATGTTTAAATCTTCTATCATATTACATAAAATAAAAACTGTCCTATAGTAGTTTGTCTTCCCTTCTACCTGAGAGAGCTGAGTCAGAACAAAATAATCATGTTAAAACTCACAATCCTTATCACTGTGGTTGCCATATTTCAAAGACAATTGTTTTTAGAGTGACTAAATTAATTACAATCATTGAGTACATATAATTTTAAATTTGTATTAGAAGTATCTTTACAGAGGCATATTTCAAAAGTAATTTTATCTGAATTAGAGCTTTACATAAATCTAGAGAAAGAGATGTGTCTACATAATGTATATAATGGCAAAATATAATCCACTGACACACACCTTCATAGTTAATGGTAAGGAGTTGGGTTTTAGTTAAAATGAATGAAAAAGTTACTAGTTGAGATTAAGCAGTTTTGCTTTATGATATTTTCATGAACATATTTTCTTATTTTTTAAGAAAAAAGTCTGGATGTTGTGTAGATAATACAATCTTGTAGGACAAGCAGAAAAAAGACTGAATTAGAAGGTTTCAAAGATTCCTGGGAACAAATTAGTTTAAAAACATAAATGACTGGCAGAAATGGTTAATTACAATATAAAAAACATATAAGTTTTGGTGAGAATGTAGGAAAAAGGGTACACTCATACATAGCTGGGGGGGCTGAAAATTGGTGCAACTACTCTGGAAAGCAGTATGAAGATTCCTCAGAAAATATGGAATTGTACTACCATTTGACCCAGTTGTCCCACTCCTCTGACTACATGCAAAGGGCTTTAAATCAGCATACTACAATCATGCAGAAACATCAATATTTATAGCAATTCAATTCATAATAGCTAAGCTATAGAACCAACCTAAGTGCCTATTAACAGATAGATGGATAAGGAAAATGTGGTATATATACACAATGGAATATTACTCAGACATAATAAAGAAAGGCTCTATGACTTGTGCTGCTAAGTGGATGGAACTGGAGACTATTATGCTAAGTGAAATAAATCAATCCCAAAAATGCAAAGGTAGAATGTTCTCTCTGATATGTGGATGATAATAAACAACAAGGGGTGGGAGGGTAAGAAAGAAGTTCAGTAGATTAGACAAACAGAAATGAAAGGAAGGGAAGGAGGAAAGGAATAGGAAAGACAGTGGAATGAATCTGACTTAACTTTCCTATGCACATATATATTAATACACCACAGTGACTCCCCACATCATGTACAAGAAGAAGACTGGGGTGTTGTCCATGTTTTTATAAATATGTCAAAATATACTCTACTGTCATGTATAACTAAAAAGAACAAATAAAAAACATACAGATGTCAAAAAGATCTTTCAGAGCAAATAAGAAATATTAAAATGACAAAATATCTCAAAAATGAATCAGTAAGCAAAATAAACAATCCACAGGAAGGTAAACATAAAAATAACAAATGGGCTTCTCTTGATCCCATGGGGGTACAGAAAGAATAACTGAGAAAGATACTCTCACAGAGATGATATTTATCTGGATATTGAAACATGATTCAAAGACTCTAGTAGAAATACTTTACGAAATACTGTACTAAATGCCTGTGAATAGTGAGATAACAACAATACGAGCATGGCGAAAAATAGAATTTATTGTGATATGAACTGTGGAACCCCAGAAAGGAAAGTTTAGTTTACATCTGGAAACTAGAAAATTGATCCATTCATCAGCTACAGTTGCTATGAAGAAGGCTATTAACATAATTGCTGTCATTTTTGCAGGAACTTTGAGATGACCTACAAAAATAGAAGCTGAAGTCCAGCAGCATTAATTTTCTTGTACTATTAATATTTTTTGTCCCACTGGAGATTATACAAATCCATTTAAAATATTTTATTATATTCTCATGTTTTATTTTGTATCATTTATTTAAATAAGCAGTGTATATTTTGGTGGAGATGCCCATTTGAAAAATAAATAAATAAAAAAAGTAGCTCACTATAACTAACCTTGGTTTCCCTCTCTCTGAATGTATAAAGAAAGAATCTCTGAAAGATTCCCAATTAACTTTCAAATGTTTTGTCTTTTATTGTGTAATATGTGTGATGACAGAGGGTTTGGATTCCGAAAAAGATTAATTCTGAAATTTACTAAATTAATTCAAAAGAACTCTCAGGTTTTCTTTGAAAATTTATGTAGTAAAGATATATCTAGGCAAAACTCTCAGTCATCAAAACAGTTTCTGTGACCCAGATCTTCTGGATTGAACTCCCCTGTAGAAAATTATATATTTTTTAAGAATAAAGAACACTGTATGAATATTACAAACTACCTTGGGAGGGTATATGCACGTCAGATCTATATCTTCCTACCTATCTTTCCATCCATCTTTATCTGTCCAAATACCTGTGAATTACAAATGATAATGTCTGGCAAAACCTTTTACTGAAAGTTCTAAAGAAAACTTAAAAATGGAACTAAGGATGTACTTTCTTTAATTCTGCTAAAGAAAGATTAAAAGTACAGAGATTAAGAAAGTGTAATTGAAGATGGCAAGAATAGAAGTTCTAACCTGTGCAATGAAAATAAATATTTCATATTTATTTTTCAGGTAGGCATCTATACCAAAATATGTATTGCTTATTTAAATAAATGATACAAAGTAAAACATGATAATGTTAGCTTCTGTTTTTTAGGTCATATTCAAAGAAGAATTTCTCATTTTATTTATCTATTCAAAGATCCAATTATAGCTATATTCAACACACACTTACATCTATTATTTTTTTCCTTCAAAACATTCAGCAAGCCTGGCACGGTGACACACACCTGTAACCCCAGTTCTTTGGGAGGCTGAGACAGGAGAATCACGAGTTCAAAGCCAGCCTCAGCAATGGTGAGGTGCTAAGCAACTCAATGAGACCCTGTCTCTAAATAAAACACAAAATAGGGCTAGGGTTGTGGCTCAGGGGTCAAGTACCCCTGAGTTCAATCCCCAGTACCCAAAAAGAAAAAAATTCAGTAAATTCAATAGCAGGGTCAATAAGCCTGTCTAGGCAACTTCCCATATTTCCTCTTCTTAAAGATACAAGAAAAATAAATTATATATGCAATAACTACAAAATTATATATTAACAGTTTCATTAAGAATTTTATGACATTAAGCACATTAGAGATACACAAACAATGAGGCACAATAATTTGAATATTTGACAAATAATTTTTTATAATCATATCCTCTGAATTTTACTAAATTAATTATTACCATATAATCATTCCTACTCAACACTTGATCTTGGATGATCATAATCCTTAGTTAACCACTCTAACATCTATCTAGAACAAAGTTTTAGCCTTTTATGCTTAATAACTGGAATTTAGCCTTCAAGAATCAGCAGGTAGCATTAAATCTATTTGCCTGTGACAGCAAAGAGCAATCTGGTCTTTTATTTAATATATGACATTTTGCAGAACATTTGTCAAGTGTGTAACTAATGTATAGTTTAGGTTTTTAATGAAAATTTTGAACAATTAAATTTTTCTACTTTTTATTTGAAACAACACCAGCATCAACAATAAAAACATCACCATAAAATCCATTTTTATATAATTCTGAAAGTAAATAGTTTACTTACTAATAATAGAAATATCTAATTTATTCTAATGTGGGTAAAATCTTTTTTAGGAATATTTCAAGTTGTCTTTATTGGTTTTATTGTCAATTTTCTTGTGGCTTTCTGTAAGTACTAACAAATGCTAGTAGTGTCAGCACGAGTTTGCCACCTAACAAAGCTTCAAGTAACACCATAATATGCTGCTTGCTAGTAGTACTATGTTTTATCTAGAGAAGATTAAGAAGAGGTGCCAAAAGCAAATTATCAAGTGGAGTAATTTCAGAACCTAATTCTCAAGTGCTGCTATCAACATGAATTTACTTGCAGTATGTTTGTATAACTGTCTGCCAGGCATGGAAACTGTGACATAGCATCCCTCATGTGAATTCCATAACGAATAAGACCAACGAATGACTTCATGGGTTAAATTATCTCCAGATGATTATGTACAACATTTTTACTCATTAGTAAAAGGTGTCAGCTTCTGCTACAAGAACTCCCCTTAGAAAATCAATGCAATATTCTCACCTATCATGTGCATTTCTTACACATAAGAAGTAATTTCTGATTCTGCTTCCTCAGTCTGCTGAATGGTGCCAGAAACACATGCACACACACACAGACACACACATACACACATTTTTGCATACTTTTGGCTCCAATCTTTAACATTTTTTATCTTATGCCAAGGCACTGGAGTTAGCTAATAATACTTCTTTTACTCACTCAGAGTAAGCTAAATGTTATATTTCTATAATAGTTATTCTAACAATCATTTCCATTCTGAATCTCTATCATCATCTTCTATCATTTAAGTAATGACCTTATCTCGTATATCCCAGATATAACAGGGACAATCTGTCAGGAACTGACCAAATTCTCAGACCTATATCTAAAAATGTTACTGCTGTTAGTGCTTAATACTGACCTTATCAGATGAAGAAATATTCTTTTTTGTCTGTTTGTTTGTTTTACATCCAAAGCTAACTTATTAACCCTTATCTCCTCACAGTGCTATTTTTTTTATATTCTCAGGAAAAGTTATCCAATAGTATTTTTTTCTACTTTGAATATTCCTCTTTTTAATCATTCTTTCTCATCAGTTTTTAATCTCTAAAGGTGAAGTCCTTTCTAAAATAACATATTTTCTGAAGTTTATATAACATTAAACTGTATTATCTTAATAATAAAGTAATACAAGCAATAGTGGCTAACAAGTAAACATCTCATACTACTACTCTATTTTTTTCATTTTCAATTTTACTTATTTGACATGTGTACTTTTGTGTTGGCCAGCTTTTCATTGCTGTGACCAAAATATCTGACAACAACAACTTAGAGGAACAAAGATCACTCTTTACATTATAGTTTTTGAGGTTTAAGTCCATGGTTGACAGATTCCATTGCTTTGGGCCTGTGATGACATAAACATCATGGCAGAAAGGCATGGCAGGGAAAGCTGTCCAGCTCATTGCTTCCGGCAAACAAAATGAGGACAGAGCCCGGAAAAAGATATAGTCCTCAACCTTCCACCCTACAAGGACTTACTTCCTCCATCCATGCTCCAGCTGCCTGCTTTCCAGCTCTACCCAGTAGTCCATTCAAATTATTAACTCATCAAATAGATTATTTAACTGATGAGGTTACAACCCTCATGATTCAATCACTTCCCAAAAGTCAGTCCTACTTGTTGATAAGACCACCTTTGGAACCAAGCCTACACTACATGAGCTTTCTGGGACATTCCAGATTCAAACCATAACAATTTCTTCCAATATTTAACTTACAGTGTTCTAAAGTTGTCAAACCCTTAGTATTGTGGATTTGTGAAAATTCACAGTTTTTAGAATGGTTAAAAAAGAAAATAGATTGTAAGCAGGAAAATAAAATCGATATAACAGAAAGATTACAATACAACTTCTTCTGTTTTCAGCACTTTAGCTGTGATTTTAATAGGTCTGATTTTGCATATTTATCTTGCAAGAGGTTTATATAAATTCCTATAGCTGAAGTTTTCCTCAAAAATCAAAGAAATTATGGATGGCATCTTCTCTTCTACTAAGTCTTACACTAAATGTGTTAGCATAATTGATATTTTTTCCAGATCACAAAACTCAGTTGATTTATGCTTTCTTGAGCTTCTTTGTCATTTTTTCATTTTCAGATTATATAATTACTAATCATGAATCTTTAAATTATTTATTCCTGGTGTCTCCAAAATCATGCATCAAGCAATTCAGGGAATCTTTTTTTTAAATTTCAGATGCTGTTTCTTTTAGTTTGTTAATTTTCACCTTTTTCATTTTCAATTTCCTCTTCTCTGTTGATAATCATAACATTTTCAATCTTTATGGGTATTTCTCTTTCAATATTTAAGCATAGAGAGACAGAGATGACTCTCCCTCCCTATTTATATATATACATATATATAATATGTATATGTATATATATATAATCATCTCTCTCCACACTCTCTCTCTCTCTCTCTCTCTCTCTAACACACAATAAATAATAAATTATATTGACCAGAGGACAAATGCATAAGCTAATGTGAGTCACAATTTGTATTCATCCTAACTCATAGAAACTAATTTTAGTATGTTTCCAAAGACTTGTATATTTTTTCTCAACTTTTGGCAGATCATGGCCTGACTGCATTTCTACTAGTTGACTAATCATAGTCCCAATGGTGAAATCCCTAATATTTCACCTATCTTGACTGAGAAAGTAAGGAATGAGAATTATCACAGATTGATATGCCTAAGAAACATAAAACATATTTATATCAGAATGGAAAATGGAAAATATATAGAACAACAAAATATATAATTTTAAGACTTATCTGGCTTTCTTTATGTAGATATCATGAAGAAGAAAATAGACAATAAATTGAATTCAAACTGTAAAATCTTGGAAAAAAAACAGCATTTACACAGTATTTTTCTTATCAAGCCATTTATGCAGATTTTCCTATATAAAAGTTTAAGATAAGCTAGGTTTAATTCATTTTCAATTATCCATACATAACTTATAGTTAACATAAATCAGGAAATGGTAGACTTATACCTAAAGAAGTGAAACCAGTTAAGATTATCATGTGTTCCTTTATGAAAAAGAGGATTTAGTTTCCTAATGTGACTGAAAATTGGCCAATCTTCCCATTAAGCAATTTTATTTGCTTTCCAAATAAAATATATCTTCACTATAGATAAGAATACAAGTGAACCAAATTTATAGCAAATGTTTTAACAATGTACCTACTCTCACTACTCCTAAATCTCTATCCAAAGCACTAAGGCAAAGGAAGGACATTAAAGGAATACAAATAGGAAGAAAGAGCTCAAATTTTCTGTTTGCTGAGGATATGATCTTGTGTTTAAAAGACCCAAAAACTCCACAAGAAGACTTCTAGAGTACATAATTTTAGTAAAATATTATACAAACTCAACAAACATAACTCAGTGAGTTTCTTATATTCCAATAATGAATCTGCTGAAAAAGAAATTAGGAAAACTATTTCATTCACAATAACCTAAAAAAAAAACAAAAACCCTTTGAAATTAATTTAATGAATGGTATGAAGGATTTCTACAGCGAAAACTATAGAGCATTTAAGAAATTGAAGAAGACCTTAGACTATGGAAAAATCTCCCATGTTCTTGTATAGGCAGAATTAATATTATCAAAATGGCCATACTACCAAAAATATTATACAAATTCAATGCAGTTCCCATTTAAATACCAGTGACATTCTTCACAGAACTATAGAAAGTTCTAAAACTCAGTTGGAAAAATAAAAGACCAGAATAGCCAAAGCAATACTGAGCAAAAAAGCAATGCCAGAGGCATCAAAGTATCAGAACTCAAAATAAACTAGAGCTATTGCCTCTAACTTTCTGAGGTTACAGATATTTTCCAAAAAGAATATGGCAATGATTTACCTCACATTTTGGGTTTAGGATGATTCTTAAGTTTGCTGTTTTTCTTTTGAAATATATATTAATAAATGTACCTTAAGTAAAGATCATAGGGTTGGGATTGTGTGAAGCACTAGGTTTAACCCTCAACACCACATACAAATAAAGGTATTGTGTCCACCTAAAAATAAAATTAAAAAAAAAAAGTAAAGATCATAGATTTCCATATGTTATAAACTATTCCTTGTTCCATGCTGCAACAATCTAGCTTTTTATTCTTATAATCTTATTCTTAAGATTTAGCAGCCTGGGACCTCATGTGACATAATAAACATAGATTTATTGTAGGATTTAACCCAGTGTACAAGGGAACTGAGGATCATAAGAGATCATGTTATTTGTACTAAAATGGAATGAGGTGAGACACATTAAATATAAAAATTATTCTATTTTTTCACTTGTTATAAACATAACTTCAAGAATAAAATGAATATTTTAATACGGTGTAAAAACTAGCATTCAACAGAAATCATAACTACATCTAAGAATATTGTGTTTATTAAAAATTGTTATACTATATTTGTTGCTTTTCCTTTTTAATGCACACAGCTGAATCATGAGAAAAAATAAAATGTCATAAGTCTTGGCAATATATTGTCTTTATTTAAAATGTTCAGTGGTTTCCAATTTAAATTTTATATGATGAAACAAGTAATGCACAGCTGGCTGTAGAAATACTTCATCTTTTAAGTGCAAATGTAATCATGTCTCATACTTTGACATCTCATAATGAATCCTATCATTCCTGCTTCATAACTTAGAAAATAATGTGACTTTTTGGCCTGAAAGTTTTTCTAATCTATGCAAGAAAGGCAACTCAAAATCATTAAACACTTTTTCCAAACTCTAAGCCTCTTGCAAGTGTTATTTTACATTTTATAATTCGATGCTATATGCTATTTTAATAGAAGTATTTATTGAACTATATTTTTGATAAATTTTACAAGAAAAAATATTGTGTTCAACAAATTGCAATCCTTCACAAAATGAATTATCAAAATACATGTTTGTATTTCAAATATATGTGAAATCATATGTGGTATGTAATCTGTCACATTCCCATTGTCACTATATTGCCTCTTTTAGGCAGTTATTCCTTGTCTATAACTCAGATTGCATAGCTTTCCAGTCCCTGCAGCAAGAATGAACTAAAATCTTGTCCCCTGGCCCTAGCTCCATGCAAAGAGAAAACATTGTAATATGTTAGGAGAAGATCCTGTGGTGGGTATTAATCTAAATAAGTTCTCATAGTAACCTAAGCCATAGATAATTAAGCAAATCAAGTCCTGTTATCTTTGCTGCTGGATCTTTTCCCTATGCCGTTAATAGTAATAACTGGAAACACTACCTATTCCTGGATCACATTATAAGACTTAGTACTCTGTTCTTTTCCTGACAAGATTCTCTTTTGATAATAAAGGTCTTCATTGTTTAACTGCAAATGTTCATCAATATAATGTTTAGTTTAGCTACTTGATTTTCCAACCATAGTTTCTAGGAATTCTGCTATGAATTATTGTAATGCCCAGACTCGAGACCACCAGAGACCACCAGGAGTCCGATTCCGATGTAATCACAAAAGGGTCTTTAATTCAAACTCGAGTAGGGTCCGCCAACCCACACTGACACAGCGGGTTAGGAAGCGCGGCCCCGAGTCTAGGGGAGCAGGGACTTTTATGGGTTACAATCGCAAGCAGGGGAGTACATGCCTTGGCGTTACATGATTGGGTAAGGGAAAATGCGCGCAGGGGGAACAGCAGTAGGATTGGATGGGGATGGGTGAAGTCACTGGGTGGTCAGTGGGCCTTTAGACTCATAGTCTGGCTACCATGGGCCCAGTTGACCTTTAGGTTATTGATAGGTCTGGCTACAGTGAGCTCATTGCCTGGCCTTCTGATTAGCTGACTCAAGTTGCAGAACCACTTTTTGGCGCCAGGGAGGGGTGCTGTTGTGTTGCAACTTCCAGTAACTGGGTGGGGGACCTAGGGCTCTGGACAAGAGGCCTAGAGTCACAAAA